>RJWM01019419.1:0-39176 GCA_004363535.1 Dasyprocta punctata
TTTTTTTTTTTTTTTTTTTTTTTTTTTTTTTTTTTTTTTTTTTTTTTTTTTTTTTTTTTTTTTTTTTTTTTTTTTTTTTTTTTTTTTTTTTTTTTTTTTTTTTTTTTTTTTTTTTTTTTTTTTTTTTTTTTTTTTTTTTTTTTTTTTTTTTTTTTTTTTTTTTTTTTTTTTTTTTTTTTTTTTTTGGTATTTCAGATTGAGTAAATTCTACTGAACTGTTTTCAAGTTCATGGATCCTCAGCTTTATCAGTTCTTTTTGTGAGCCCTCATTGGCTGTTTTTGTGACTTTGTTTTGTTTTGTTTTGGTGTTTTTATTTGACTCTTACTGATAGCTTCCATCTGTCTGACCAAACTTTCTATATATTCTTACATGCTCTCTATTAGCTCACAGAGTTTTTAAATATTAATCATAGCTGTTTCCTGTTTCCTACTACCAACATCGGGTCACCTCTGAGTTTAGTTCCAGTGATAATTTTGTGTCTTAACAGTGAGTTGGTTTTTCATGGTTTGTTAATCTGTCTCATAATTTTTTGTTAAATGCTGGACATCATGTGTAGAACAACAGTGACTGAGGCAAATACTACTTAAGTATGGAAATGGGCATGCCTTTATTTCTTTCAGGCTTTTTTGGTGTGGGAATTGAGTCAGTCTAGTTAGAAATTGAGGTTTTTTTCAACTTTGTTATGGTGACTTTCAGTTCATTACTAGCTTAAAATTTTTGTAACAGTGTAATTTTCCAACCAGGGATGTTTTCACCCCAAAGGAACATTTGACAGTGTCTGAGGAGAGTTTTGATAGTCACAACTGAGAGATGGTCCTGAAATCTAGTGAGCAGAGGTCAGGGATGTTACTAAACACTTGACAGCACACAGGATGGCCCCCACAACACATAATTATTTGACCCAAAATGTTAACATGACAAGATTGACAAATCCTGATCTAACTGATATACTTCCAGTAGAAAATAGAGTTCTAGGGATTTATTCTCAATGATCCTGGTCCACCACCATGTCCACCCTCCCTGCTTGTATGCACCTCTAAGAGGGTCTCTTTCAGTGTTCCTACTCCTAACCCAGCAGAAGACAGCTGCTAATTTTTACTTAGGGGTTGCTAACTTGGTGGTGGAAGGTGTGTGAGTGTGTGTGTTGGTGAGGTGAGTGTCTTTGTTTTCCTGGGTTACCCTGAGTTTAAGGCAGCCCTTGAGTCCTGGATCTCAGTTTTGGGGATTTCTCAGTGGTATTACCTTTCCTATCTACGCAGTCAAACTCTGTCTTGCATGTCTAGTACGTCTTGTGTGAAAGGAAGCTTCCTACCTTCCCCTAGTCAGGGAAGACCTCTCAGGGCATTGGTGTAGCCAGGAGTACTTAATGCCTTTCACCCAGAAGTAGAGATGGTTTTGTTTTTTTCTCTCCCTGTGTCCTATGGTGTCAGAACCTCAACTCTTTAGCTCCAGTGGTAATAATCCCTGCAGTAACAGCTGCCCCTTCCTCCAGATCTGTTACTCAGGTCTCCCACCCTGTTCCCCATGTTATCTGTGAGTATCTAGTGGAGGTCCCTGGGAAAGAGCCCATATGTCTGTCTGTGAGTTCTGTACGGTTACCCCAGTTCTACTCACTTTTTTCAATTGACTAAATTTTAGCTAAACTCTTTGCACACTTGGGTCCCCATATGCTGCTGCTATAGATGCACTAGGGTTCACGCCCATCTTTTCTGGGAGGAGTACAGCTCTCCTAAGATTTCAGACTACTTGACTACTCTGTAAACCTCAGTGCTCTCATGGTTTAAGAAAATTTTAAATTTTATGACATATCCAGATTTTCCTTCTTATTGTTCTTTCCAACCGTCTACATTCTAGACAAGACACCAGCTTTACTGGGCTTAGAAATTTTGATAGGCTCTATTCTGTGGTGGTGCATGTTCCTTCAGTATACATTAGCAAGTAGGGGATGAGGGTCTAATGTAGAAGTCAAATTCATTCTCACACAACTTCCTCCAGCAGGATAATTCTTTGAAGTAATCAGAAGCACATTTTCTTCAAAATTAAAATTAAAGTCTTAAGAACATGTGCCAAACTTTAGAGGGCAAAACCTCTGAGAATCTATAGTCTTGCCTTTCTTTAGTGCAATTAGCATGTCGTTTATTGGCTTCTAGTACAGCATGTTGCCACTATCTTAGGCTCTTTGGGGAGAGTGAGAGTGTAGTTAAAAGCTTCAGAGATACGCCTAGTGTTACAACAATGAATAGATGAAGAAGGGGCACCCCAGATTCAAAATTTAATATTGATGGGAATATTTTTAATCAGCAACACATGTTCTAAAAGACATATTTCAAAAAAGAAAAGATCTGCCCTAATCTTCCAGGTCTGCATTTTTACCTATACTGGTATTTTTATTAGGTTACTAGTGACTTTTATTAACATTCTGGTTTCAAGATTCTATAGGTTTGACTGATTTGTCCTAGTTCCATTTTCTCCATAATTTCTGTTATTATTGTTGTATGGTTTTTCAGAAAGCAAGATAGAGCCAAAAAATGTTGGTAATACGTATTTTTTACTGATCATGAAAGCAATACATACCCATTATTGAAAAATTAAAAACTACAGAAAAGAAAAACAGTCCAATAACCAATAATTATTCCATTCAGAGATAATTTTTAGTATCTTACCAATTTCTTTCCAGTTCACGTGTACTTATTGCAAAAATAATGAGAATCAAAATGCCACATTTTTCAAAACTAAGAATGCAAAACATTGTTTAAAAAGTAAGTTCTGTCCCAATGGAGGACAGAATACATTTATGGAAACTCCACACACACATATGAACCAAAACCAGCCTTCCCACCCTGAAAATATAACTCTTTATGACAGAGAATGGGCACATTTCGACTTTAATCCAGTTGAAATTAGAGTAGACAGAACCTAGTTAATGATGATTTTTACATTCCAGAGTCCATATTGGTCAAGGTTCTCCAGAGAAACAGGACCAGTAAGATGCATATAGAATCTGTGAAAAGAGATTTATTATGGGAATTGGTTCACAAGACTATGAAGTCCCACAGTATGCCACGTGCAAGTTGATAAATCCAGAAAGCCAGGACCATGATTCAGTTTGAGTCCAAAGACCTCATCCAAGCTAGGACTAGGGGTGAGAAGCTGCCAGTGTAGGTCCCAGAATCCAAAGATCCAAGAACCAAGAGCTCTAATGTCAGAGGGTAACAGAAGATAGTTATCTCACTCAAGAAAGGAGTTTGCCAAATCTGATGACCTTGAGGCTTTGGACCTTTAAACATTAAAAGGATTTTTTTCTTAATCAGAGGCATAAAAATGTATGACTCATGCAAAATCAATTAAAACTTTTTTTGGCATGAATACTAAGGAAAATAATCCATACTGCAGTCTTACAGTACAACTCTAGAATTCATTGTGCGCTTGTGTGTTAACAGGGACCAGATTGCTGAATTTGCTGGTAGAATGATCTTCTACAATGCTCTTTACTCTCCAGTCTTGTCCTTGGGAAATCTGAAAATGACCTGGAAGAACTGGACTGGGCAAAACATCTGGGATCATTCAGTAGGGATGTGATGTGTGCAGTTTATTGATGCGATGTTTCACACACTGCAAATAGGCCTCTGAAATCCTTCCCCTACAGGAAAATATCTTCCTTCCCTTCCCTCTGCCCTGTCAAAGAGAGAGGATAGAGAAGATTCACAAAACAGAGGCAAATACTCTGGGAATTGACCAACAGATGAAGGCTAATGAGAGTTTCATTACTTGATTAAAACATAAGCTTCAGTTAAGATGTTCACACCATGGATATGCAGAAGTACCCAGAGACACATACACATGCATCTGCAGTTAAAACCAGAAAAAGTAAAGTTGTCACTGAGCTCAAAAACAAGCCACTAACTCAGAGGCCTAAGGGCAGATGCTGGGGCAGATAAGTACAGCATATAACCACTAGATTTAAAGAGTCTATTTTTAATTGCATTTCTAATTTACTTTGATTTACTAGAAGTAATTTGCAATAGGGACTGGCAATATGCCCTTGGAAAAGGTGTTTCTAAATTTAAAATTCAATTTTAATTCATTTCAACAAGTGCTTATTGAGCCCTTTCTAAGTGCCAGGTATTATGCTAGGGCCTGGGGACAGAGATTGCAACATGGAATACAGTAGCCCTGCTCACCGTCTAGCAAAATGTCAGATAATTAAGATTATCTACCGGTTTCCCTCATAAAACATCTCCCTCAAAACATTTTCTAGGATTCCAATGCATGCTCTTCACTTGGCCAGTCAGCTGGGGCTGCTTCATCGGTCCAGGGGCATTTGCAGAAAAATGGACTGGCCGAGCCAGCAGAGTGCTGGCTGGTGTTGGGTGAGGCAAGCCACAGCTCCTGGTACCACAGCAAACAGCAGGGGTGCCCTCACCAAGGAAGCACTGCGGCTGAGTTTTAGGTACTGTTATGAATGTGCAGGTCCTACAGTCCTTTAGCAAAGCTGTGAGCTAGACATTACCTCTAATGCGTCTCTTTCCTGCTAAAATCTGCTTCTGTTGCTTGCAGTGCAGAATCCTGACTGATACACGTGAGGAGCCTTCTGCCTGCTGGAGAATTCTGCTCCCTCTCAAATCACATACAGCCAATACCTGGAGAAAAACTGCCTTATGCTCTATATAGCAAGGACATATTTTGTCGGATTAAGTAAGTCCCTTTTCTCAGTTGCAGAGCTGGTTCACACAGACTACACCATTGTCAGCTGCAGGAGGTGCCTCTGTACATCTGTTACAATTAAAGAACTGACATTTAGGGATTTTCTTTCTCCATCAAATTAGAACACATTTAATGGCATTGCTGTCACTCAGTTGCATTTATGTAAGCTTTCTTGAGTGGGAGGAAAGGAGTAGGATGAGGGTAGTAGAACATTTGTTTATAAACCATAGTTTATGCTATTTGGACGCCAACTTGAGCTGTGCTATAGGTGAGATCGACATCGATCTGGAGTCCCCCACGTGTGGAGGACAGTCCACTGGCACTCACTGAGCAAACACTGCAATGGGAAGGCTGTCTTTGCAGGGGTCTGGCTGCTTGGGACACACAGGCCCCTTGCAGGTGTCCACCAGCAGCTCTGGTGGCCATGGATCCACTGGCAGCTTTTCATATTAAGTTACAGAACACACACCACGGGAGCTCAGTTTAACTCCAGGACAAGGAAATGTTTTAAATTCTAGAGCTGTTCCAAGCCATATGAGACCAGTCACGTTGTGTAACCTTTCTTTACTCTTTCCACGTGTGCTCTGCACCCAGCTGTTGCAAGGTACGATATTATACTTCGCCCAGACTCCGGCACCTGTTGTAGGCAATTTGAAATAAAAACAAGTTGTGGGGAACATTATAAGATACCCGAGCACACATTTCATTCACTCAGAATACCCCTGCAGACTATTCCATTTCAGCAAACTCTGCAGCCATCCCTCTTTGTCATTATTTGCCAGGAGGGGGGCAGGGGGACTAACACATCTCTTTTTATAGAAAACAAATCAGTGCTCTGCTGGTCCAGGGGCTGTAACCAGCTTTGCTTAACCTCTCCTTTCTCTTGTTTGTGCTAGTGTTTCCTCCACCCTTTCAATTTGTCACAGTTGGCTTTCCCCAAAAAGCTTTCATTTCCTCATTTCTCTGTTCTGCTTTCCCTCCTTCTGCTTTTTGTGAGAGGGGATAGAGGCCCCGAAAGACCTGGGAATGGGAAAAATTAATGACACGAGCCCCTCAAGGTCAGATGTGTCTGGCACCGTGAGCCGATGGGGGACCTAGCATGGGTGTTGATTTGCCTTGTAACCCCTGAAATGCCCTGCTCTGGGCGCACTTGTGCCCGTCACGTCTCCCGATGGTCCCCCTGGCCTTGAGGTTGCTTAGGGTGGCTTTGAGAAAGGGCATGGAGCTCAGTGGTCTCCCTCAGAGTAGGAAAGAAACAAGGATTTGCAATGGGTAACTCCCCCTGATAGCCCTCCAGATTCATTTCCTGAGGTCCAGGCTGCTACTTGAGTATATCTTTCCTGTTCTGAAAACGGAAGTGTTCTATCTAAGTTTTTCATCAGCCAACATTGTTTGTGACAATCTGGTATGAGGCTCGGGATGCAGGGGTTTGGCCTGGAGTGTTACAAAATCCAGAGCAGGATATAGCACTTCGCGGGGAATGCAGAAGTGATCTGCTGGGAAGGTAGAGAACTGAGTTTAGAGCTTGGCATATGTGAGTTCAAATCTCAGAGGTTCTACTCGGTATTAACAAGGTTTTGGGGAAATCTGTCTTTCTGTGAGCTCAGTTTTCCCATCTGCAGGAGGCAGATCGCAACTTTCTTTAGGGGTCTGGTGTGGATTCAAACAAATAACAGGAATGAAGTGCAGTTCCCGATTGTTAACAGTCAGTCAATACAACAGGGAAAATGTGTCCAGTATGTATAATATCATTGGCAGCACAGTCAAACAGTTACAGTCAAATTTAATTTGAGAAGTCTCAACTTTTCCCTTCCTGCCTGTTTTACTCCTTCTCCTCCTTCCGCAGCTTTAGTTATGCAAAACTGAATGATTTTTTTTGTAATTTCTGCTCTCTTTCAGGCACAAATGTCTGCCTACTGTGAAGGGATTAACTGCTAAACCTTACTCCTAACCCCTAAGTATATATAGTCTCTCCTTATGTGGGAAGAATATAGTACAAAACTCTTGCTGGATGCTGATAGTGCCAGCTCTACACGTACTGTTTCCCCCTATACATATGGTACATTCTCATGATAAAGTTTAATTTCTGAATTAGGCACAGTACAAGATTGATAATAAAAGCCAATAATCAAGCAAAATAATTTAATAGTATACGTTGATGGAATTACCACTACTTTTGTACTCTGGGGCCATTATTAAGTACAATCAGGGATACTTAAACACAAGCACTGCCATGACATGACAGTTGATTTGATAACTGAGATGGCTACTGAGTGACTAACAGGTGGGTAGCATATATAATGTGGATACACTGGACAAAGTGAGGATTCATAACCTGGGTCACACAGGGCAGCAGTCAGAAAATTTCGTCATGCTACAAAGAGCAGTGTGCAATTTAAAACTTCCAAAGTGTTTACGTCTGTAAATTTCTATTTAATATTATCAGACCTGGTTGATCTATGGTAAGTGAAACCACAGAAAAAGGGAGACGATTATAGGTCCATCTTGGGATCATCATTATTCCCAGAGATCTGCTGCACAAATGCCACAGTGACATCTTTTAATGGAAAATGCAGATAGGCAAAGGCACCAAGGAGGAAAGCAATACTTTTGGACCTCCTCTTCACAAGCGCTCATTCATGGGCTCACACAGGCAGCAACAGTCCCTTTTGTCTGCAGAATGCCCTGGTCTGATTTTTCTTCAGCTGCAGGTCTTGGTCTGTGTGGAGTTTTCTTCCTTTGCAAATGAACCGAGTCTCCTCCCCACCACCTGAACTTTTGTGCATCTTCTCCACATGCACAGCTGCCAGCGACTGTCTTCAATGGAGCTTCAAGCACATGAGCAAGGAGAAAGGGCAGGAGAAAGGGCAGCCCGGGGTGGTACCACACAGACCCTGCAGGCTGGCTCTGGCTCACAGGCTGAATCCTGAGTGGGACCTGCAACACTGACAGGAAATCTTACATCTTCACCAGCCTGGGCCTCCAGACACCTCATTATGCCCTAGTGTCTGGTAAATAGAGAGAACCTTCTGGCATGACTTACAGAGTCAGCCTGGAACAGAAACCTGCAAAAAAATAGCTGTAAAATTAAGAAGAAAAATTACCCAGTGAACAGTGATTAGTATTCCCAGGTTGAAAAAGTTTCAGTGGAGAAGGAATCAATCCTTTTTTCTTCTTGTTTCCACTTTTCTTATATAGCTGTATTTACATAGAATTGAAGCACAATAAATTGAATGTATTTAAAGTGTAAATTTGATGAGATTTGATGAATGTAGACACTTGTGAAGCTTTCACTGCAATCAAGATTATGAATGTATCCACCGCCCCCAAAAGTTTATTTGTATTCCTTTGTGATCTTTTCTTCCCACCTAGCAGCCTAGGAAACCACTGAGGTTTTGGGTTGTTTCTGTTTTGTCATTATAGCTTGCATTTTACAAAACTGTATAAAAATGAAATCATATTCTATAAGCCATCATTTGGGAAGTCTGGCTTCTACTCAATAAAATTATTTTCAAATTGACCCACATGTTTTTATGCACTGGTTACTTGCTTGTTGTTGAGTAAATATTAACAGATATGTCACATTTGTTTTTAAATTCCAAAATGTATGTTTTTTATTTCTTTTCGGTGACTGAGATGATGGACTTCCTGTCATTAAGAGTTCTTCACTCTTAGACTTGTAAAATGACTCTTTTTCATGAGTTTTATTTTAGGGCAGTAGAAGTGAGCTGACTTCCTGTGTTTGCCCGGGATTTGATAGCAATTGAGCCACAAGTCAGATTTCTGGGGAGTGGAGTGATAAGTAAGTGGGGACATCTAGGGACATTCTCATGGCAAGAGGAACACAGCATGCGACAGTCTAGACATCTTGAGGAGAAGTGGTCACATGGAGATGGCACTAATCAAACATTTTCTGAAAAAAAAGGTAAATCTGCTAGAGCTTTTTTTTTTTTAAAAATACAATATTCCTTAAATGCCCAGTATTCATGAAATTCAATGATTTTCATTTGACCCTCTGTCCCACCAATCACTCCATTTCCATTGGTATGTCAGCAAAGTAATGAAATTCATTTCACTTAGAGCACAATACAGTCAAACAAATAAGAGGAGACAAGAACACCATTTGAAAATTCGTAATCATCTACTCTAGTCCAGCCTTCTTAATACTGTGTACATTTTTCATTGTTTTCTTCATGACTGTCAACTTGATTGCACTGAGAAACACAAATTAGTAAAGCATGCTTCTGGTGTGTGTGTGATGGTATTTCCAGAGATGATTGGCATGTGGGACCACGAACTATGGAGGGACTTGCCCTGAACATGGGTGGCACCTTCCAAAAGGGTGAGGCCCCAGAAGGAACGAAAGAGGAAGGAGGAGGAAGCCCACCAGCACAGCCTCTCTCTGTGTGTCCTGGCTGCCATCGGCTTTCCTCCACCATGTCTTTCCACCACGATATTTCTGCCAGGCTTCAGGCCCCTAGCAATGGACTAAAATCACCCTACCATGGACTGAAACCTCCAAAACTGTGAGCCCAAATAAATCTTTCTCTCTTTAAATTGATTTTCTCAGGTATCCTGTTACAGCAATGGAAAGCTAACATAGCCACTAATATTTTATTTAAATCGAAATCAGCCCCACACAATCTCTTTTCTTGCTTCATTGTGCATGATGTTTCCTCTCCAGCATACATGGATTTGCTTTATTCCTCCTTCCTACGGATAAAAACTCATGTCAAGTCCAGGAGAAGCTTGGTTATTTATGATGATTCTTCTGTGATAAAAGATGAATGATCAAGTTGAGTGTGTCCAAGTAAAGGGGGATTAAGAAACTATCAGAGCCAGGTGTGGTGGCACAGTTCTGTAATCCCAGCTCTCAGGAGGCTGAGTCAGGAGGATTGTCATGAATTTGAGGCCAGCCTGGGCTACATAAGTGAATTCAAGGCTAGCCTGCACTACATAGTGAGACCCTGTCTCAAACAAACAAACAAACAAACAAAACTAAGAAAATATAAGATCAAGTGATATTGAGATGATTAAACATAGGAGGAAAAACCCAGGAGGAGATGAACAGGAATGTTCAGAAAACAGGGTGGAAAAGTGAAGGCTCCTTCAGTCTGCAGAGCTGTCTTCCTCAGTCATAAAACTAACGACACAAAAAGTGACCTGGTGCAAGAGAATCACCCACACTAGACACCTGGGAGTGATTTCAGGTCTTTCTTTCTCTTGATTTAATTAGAAACCAAGTCCTGCTGCTTGTGTTTTCTTAGCCTCTCTCCTGCCCTCTCCTTCCTTCTGTCCCCACTGCTTTTCCTCAGTGCCCACCGTCTGTCAATCAACCACTTTGCACCAGAGTGATTGCAAAGGTTCTCATCTGATCACTCCTTACTGGAAAAAGTTCAAGTCCTAAATTTGGAGTCCTTAGGTAACCCGATGCCTGCCCACATCTGCAGTCTCATCTCCAGCTACATCAATTCTTCAGCCATGGCAAATCTGTCACAGTTTCCCAGAACAGCAGAAACACCTACATCACTCTTCGAAAAACTAAATTCCTGGGTCCCATCTCAGGAGCCCAAGCTTGCTTTGTAGTTTGAGGATTGAATAGAATGATCTAATGGAAGCACCTTGTAAACTGTCAACCGAACACAGATGTCAGCCTGGGCTACCAGGACCGTACTTCACTGGGTAGCCCATGTACAGTGCCGGGGTTGATATGGGTAGGAAATCTCCCCTCTCAGAAAAGCTGTCCAGCAGTAAAACTTCACAGTCCAGCCCAGGAAGGGTTCGAGAAGTTTCTCCAACTTTCTCCTCCTCCTCCTCTTCCTCTGTCTTCTCCTCCTCCTCCTTCTTCTTTTTCTACCTCCCCTCCTCCTCCTTCTCCCCCTTCTTTTTGGCAGTATTAAGCATTGAACCTAAGAAGTGCTGAACTATTCTCCTAGCCCTCATTTTCTATTTTTAAAATTTTGAGTCAGCGTCTCATTAAGTTGCCTAAACTGGATTCAAACTAGCAAACCTACTGCCCCAGCCTTCTGAGTAGCTGGGATTACAGGTCTGTGCTTCCGCTCCCAGTTCCAGCTATATTTTTAAAGAAGTGCTGTGTTTTCATCAAATATTTTCCACCAAGAGCCCAAATTCTAGCAAACACAGGGAGTTGAGTGTCACAGCCTTTCTCCCCTAGAGTCCTACTAACTGAACCCAGATTTTGTGCAATGTCCAGGTCTCCCCTCTGTGATTTGGAAAAGGCCAGTCGTGGTGGTTGCCAGGCTGCTGTAGACAAGCATGGGACAGGGCAATAATAATGCCATGGGAGGTTTGTGCAAGAGCTTCCAGGAGAAACTCCTTTGCTCCTAAGTAGGTCCTCCACCCTTCTCCCAGGGGTTATTTCTGTGTGGCACGGGAGGCTTGGACAACAAAATCTTGCCATCTTCCCAGGAATTAGCCAAAAAATAGTACCCAAGGAATGCAAAATGGAAGTGGTGTTGCTGAGACAGGAAATTAACCAACCTTGGAATTAATTTTTGTGCAACATAATAAAACCTCTTCTTGCTTAAGCCATTTTGGGTTGAGTTTCTATATTTTGCAGCAGCAAGCATTCTGATACTCATATATATATATATATATATATATATATATAATTAAAATTGACAAATTATTCTTAAACATTTATTTTATAGGCTTTAAATCTTGACTTTTATTTATGAGAAGTCAAACAAGGTGATAATGGAGAATTGCTGAGACATACAATTTTAAATGGAGCTTTCGGTACGTAAATTGAAACCGTATCAGTCTAAGCATCCAATTTATTTTAGCATTTGGTTTTGATCATCTAATAGTGAGGAGAGTCTTATTCCCACAGATGAGTAGCTGCAAATGGTAGCAGTTTAATTTTTTTTTCTTTGCAAACTCAAGATACTCTTCACTTAATAAGAATAGCAAGAAAAACTTTATTCCAGTATCTGGGCTCACACAAATAAAGTTAGGTTGGCAGGCCCAAGCTAATTTGCTGATTGTTAGAAGCTAATATATATTATTCATTTACATTTAATGGTGTATAGTATTTTAAATCACACATTTGCAAAAAAGCCAAAAGTTCTCCAGAGAATCTTAGGCTTCTCAGAACACACTTTCAAAACTTCTGCCCTAAGTGTAATTGACTTTTGTCTAATTAATTTTAAATTCAGGTTTTAAATGTGACAAGAATTTTTTTCTTCCTGCTGTAACTCTAACTTCTACGATCTTCTGTCACTATAACAAAATACCCGAGATAATCAACTAATGAAGTGAAAATATTTATTGAGGCTCACGATTCTAACAGTTTTAGTCCCTGATCAATTGGCGCCACCACTTCGGAGCTGTGATGAGGCAGCACATCACGGTGGGAGTGTGTGATGGTGACAAACCACTGCATCCTTGGTTAGGAAACAAAGAGAGTAAGGAAAGGGGCTGGGTTCCCACAATCCTTTGGAAGGATAAGCCCCCAGTGGCCTAAGACCCCCATGAGGCCCCACTTCTTAAGGGTCCCACCACCTCCCCACAACACCACTCTGAGGACAAGGCCTTTAACATATGGGCCTTTGGGGGACACTCCAAATTAAAACTATGACAATATTTCTAGATGACTTGACTGTGAGCAACTGAAACTATGGAAATTACAACTGTGTATAAAGGAGTAACTACTACAGGAGAAACAGGGCTGATGGTCATTCCAGAGCACACAGAGGGTCTGTTTCCTCTCACTACTTCCTCTTTTGGAATCCGAAACAGACCTCATTCCCAAGCCCACCCCCAACACAGAAGCACACTGAGCAGACTGATACTCTCCACTGAAGCCAGACAAGAGGAAGCAAGGGTCTTAGTCAATTCCAGCAGCCATCACAAAGTACCATAGACTGAGTGGCTAATAGACAACAGAAATTCATTTCTCACAGCTGTGGAAACTGGAAGACTGAGTTCTGTGACTGTCAACTTCCAGTTGTGTCCTCATGTGATAGAGAACAGAAAAGGAAGCAAGCTCTCTCCTGACTCCTACAAGGGTGCTACTCCCCCTCGTGAGGCGAGCGCTTCTCCTCTAGACCTCCTCTAATCTTAATCACCTCCCAAAAGCCCCACTTCCTAACAGCACCACACCAGGTGGTAGGGTTTTACTGTGTGAGTTTGCAGGAGACGTACCAGTCAACCCATAACTACAGGCTCTAAATAGATAACTACAGCAGCTGGGGCAAGGCAGTCAAGGATCAGAACAGAAAAAAGGGAAGAAGGAAATAAGCGAGCAGGCCCAGGAATCACTGTCTTTGCCAGCTCTGCACCTGGCTTCTCGGTACATTTCTGAAAGCTAGAGCTGAGGCCCCATGTCTGGAAAAAAATGAATAAAAGAAAAAAGCCACGAATCTCTGACATCCATTACGATGGTTTTAAAATAGATCCTTTAATTCTTCCCTATCTGTCACTTTCTAAAAGGTGGAATGGAATTCTCTCCTTAATTGTGGGCTGTATTTTATGACTTACTCCTAACAAATAGAATGTGGCGATGACTACAGTGATACAAGTGACAGTGTAAGACATCAGAAATTAGAACCTAAAAAGCATGATGGCTTCCCCTTGTTCTCTCTTTGGAGTCACCTGCTCCCCAGGAAGCCTGCTGCCATGTCATGAGGACCCTCAAGCAATCTTACAGGAGGCCAGACAGGGGAGGAACTGAGGTCTCCTGCCCTCGGCCAGTGGATGACCTGTCCAGGGAGCAGACTCTCCCACCCAGGCCAAGCTTTCAGATGTCTGCAGTCCTGAGCAGCATCTTGGCTGGACCTCATGAGAGACTCAGAGCCAGGACCTCCCAACTGCACAGCCCTGCCTTTCCGACCCGAAGATACTGTGAGCTAGCAAATGTACACTGCTTTAAGTCACTAATTAAGGGGCAATTTGCCACATGTGAAGTGTGATCAAAATATATGGTGAATTTTTCAATTAAAAAAATGATCACAATAGAAGACACATTGCTATTAATCCTTCTCAAAACACTCCCCTTAGCTCCAAGTACAATTATCCCACCACTCCGGCCACTTTCTGAAGCAGTTCTGGAAGCCTTCTTTTGTAAGTGTCTTTGTAAGTTATGATCAAAAATATGGTGAGTGCAGCTGTGGAGTGCCATCCAACAGGCAGGAACGCTTGTGAAAACATCACCGTGTATCTTCATCTAGTTTATTCACTGGATTCAACACTGCGCCACTTCTGGCTCCTCCCCGAAGTCAAAAGGCCTATGGAAAATAAATGTTTACAACTGATTTAGGACACTGAGGCAGCCACAATAGCACATGTAAAGACAGTCATGAAAGACTTCAGAACTGCTTCAGAAAATGATGAAAACGGTGGGATAAATGTGTTTAAAGTGAGAAGTGTTTTGAGACAGCAAATAGCAATGTGTCATTTACTGTAATAAATCTTTAAAAAATAATAAATCCTTAAAAATAATAAATATCCATTGTGTTTTTAGCATACCATGTGGTAATTAATAGATCACTAAGACTCCATGATGATCATATACCCATCCTTGGCACCAGAGATAAAGGACTCGAGGACACTTTTATGGCAGTCCACATGTGAAATGGCTGGTGAGACCATTTTGTTTTGTAAATCCACTTCAAGTTCCTTAAAAATTGCCGAGACATCTCAAAAATTTTGTGTAAAAAATGTGGTGGGGCCATCAGAAGTCTAAAATGGAACTGCATGGGATCATCTGGGTCCTTTTCTTTGAGCCCCATTTTAATTAGTGTAGGAGCAGCATAGATTTAGGAAATTTAAAATCGCTGTGCTGCCAAAGGTTAAGGACCTCAGGTGTGGCCCCATGCCTCCGCTTTGATTGCATCTCCACTTTTCATCCCTCATGTGTTCTGCGCAGCCACTGGCCTGGGATCAAGTTTGGTAACTTCTCCTTTAAAAGGTGTCCAGGGGATGAGAAGTACTGATCATTAACGTTATTTCAAATGAAATGCATTCCTGAATAAAGAGCCAATGGCATAAAGAAATCCAGAAAGGAGGGTGCTCGCTTCAGAAAGGAGGGTACAGATGGAAAGGCCCAGCAGTCCTTTAGCACTGGGCACTTTTCAGAGTGTCAGGCACATCGGTCAGCAAATGTTCAGTATGCAGAATCGTAGGCACTTGGGTGACAGATCCCTGAGGGGACAAAACAGAGAGGAGGAATCCTGGTTCTTGGCAGCAAAAGCAGGGGTGGAGCACATTTTCCCACCAGTAGCGCCACTCTGAGACAGATGCTGGATCTGTGACTCCATTTCCCCCCCAAGTCAGTAAGGGCTCAGAAACCCACACTGGAGAACTAGTGAAGACCCAGTTGGTGAAAGGCCTACTCTCAGCATCTTGTGATGAAACTACAAAATTGATTCTAATCACTGTGGTTTACTGGAGAACATGGAGGAGACTCCTGCTAGGCCCCGAAGCTCCAGCTCTGGGGCCAGGTTTCTTAGTCTCAAATTCTTACTCTGTTTCTTGAGACCTATGTGACTTCAGCTTTGCCTCATTTTCCTTGCTTGTTCAATGGGACAATAACCATTGGCCGGTAGCATGTGAGGACGAGGTGGGACAAACATGGTGACACGCTGTCTTAGTCATTTTTCCAGTTGCTGAGACACGATACCTGACAGATTAAGGGAATTTGGCTCACAGTTTCAGAAGTTTCAGTCCATGGGAAGAACAGCATAGAAGAAAGGCCTGGGCAGGGGAATGCTGCTCATGTCATGGTACCCAGGAAGCAGAGAAAAAAGGAAGGGATTGGGAAAGGCAATACTCTCTTCCAGATGCATGCCTCCAGTGACCTGCCTCTAACCAGGCCCCACCTCCTAACTCACTAATCCACTGGTGAATGTAGGACCCCACATTCCATTCACTTACCAAACATATGAGGCTTTGGGGGGACATCCCAGTTCTAAACTATAACTCACGCAGAGTTTGACTGTGTCCTGACTAGAGAACCATAATTTTCACTTACAGAGAAAAGCTGGTGGATAAACTAGACTCGTGATTGTCTAATTACTTGTTGTTACAAGGAAAATCTGCAGTAGATACTTCATCAATCTGTCTGGAGCTCTCCTCCCTTCGCATTAAACACAGTGAGCATAGCGCACTGAGTCACACTTCCACCCAGCCTCACCTTTGAGCTCCTTCTTCTGTCCCAAGTCCCCTTTCACAGGGCTTGTGCAGGGACCCAAGCTCCACACTCTTTCTGGTCCTTTGATAAAATGCCTTTTTTTGCCAATGATTCTCTGCCTGGTGAGATGGACTTTGACGCTACCTCCAGGAGACTCCTTTGTTTGTTACAAGCTGGGAAAGTGCTAGCTTTGGGTGGAGCCATCGGGAATGCAGTGTACCCCAAAAAAGAACGCTAATGTCCCAGTGAGGTCACCAGATTCCCTGTCAAGGTTCCCTGGGTTTTGGGAAAGCAGTCACACTCCAAGAACTTGGACTATTGGAGCAGATGAGCAATGCCAGCTGAGACTGCAGCTGGGTTGGGGCAGGGCTGTTGCCCCTCTGAGCCCTTCCTCCGAAATGTGGGCCTTCCTCAGGGTCCTTGCTATAGAAGGCCAAAGGCCTCCAGGTGCTGAGTTGCCATGAGAGGTCCTGTGAACAGGGGGACCTGTCCTAGGAGGGAGCCATGTGAGCTATAAGAGATGATCCCACTCAGGCCAAGTGTGGGACATGTGAGGAAGGTGGTTCATCCCTGCCAGACCCTTGGGCCACCCCCAGCACCGGCCTGATCTCTAAACCACCGCCCTACCCCAGCCTCACAGCCTCTGGGGGTGAGATGAATTCTTCTGGATCCTTGTGCACATTTGCTCACCTTCTAGCCAGACAGAGCAACTGGGCAGCTGCAGCACAGAAGGAGGCCTTGGCCTGTGACCCGTGCTCTCTGCAGCTCCCTCACGCCCTCGTCCCCACCCCTACCCAGTGGACACAATGGCATCCTACTCTCTAATCCTTCAAACAACCCCAGAGGAGAAGGATCTCATCACAATATTACTCTGACCAAGACACACCAAGGTATGTGTTTAGTGATAGAAGGCAAGATCGAGGTGTCCACTGGGGAGGGCTGAGCCACTGGTCCCAGAAGGGGAGGTCAAGGGGGACGAGGACTTCATCTGGTCCTAGAAAGCTCACTGTATTGTGCTGACAACAAGACCATTTCAGAGCCCTAAGAGCTAGGTGAAAGGAGACAGAAAGGGCCCTGAAGTGATGTCTTTTCTGAGTCCTAAGCTCTTCATCTCTCCACCCAGAGGTTAGATATTAGGAAATGAGAGCCACTCCATGCAGGTGTATAGTGTGCAACCCACACAGCTGTACAGGACAGCCCTGCAACACTCTTTCCATTGTGCTTTCTCAGTGCCCTGTGGTATTACTGCTATTCAGCAAATCATTATTAAAGGCCTACAATGTCCTGGGCTCTTCTATGCAGCAGTCAAATCACTATGGATAAAAATGAATCTCCTAAAACACAGTGTGGTAGAGAAGACAGACACCCGTGGATAAATATCCAGCCCTAGTGAAGTTATACACAAAATATGACAGACAAAGAAAGAAAATGTAATGTTGCCAAGAGAGACTAGAAGACTTCAAAGAAAAGGTGATATCTGGGGCAGAATCTTTATGGAAGAAGAGTAGAATCCCTCAGATAGACAAGAACTTGCAAGGAGACATGAGGTGGGGTTGTTTTGTGCAGCTATTTGGCTTGGCTTCTCTCCTAGGTCTCCCTTATTCCTCTTTACTCACAGCCTCCTGGAATCCTACCCTCCCCTGGAGCGGGAGGGTGCTTTCTTTTATCTCAAAGACCTAAAAAGCTAAGGAAGAAGTCTCCCAAGCACATGCAAAGCTAGGGAGTCCTGAGCGGGGAAGCTCACCTATTCGACCTAAATGGAACCCCTGGTGATGAGCAGTGAGCTCACATCCCCTCTAAATACACAACGCTCTCTATTCAATCAGCAAACATCAGGCGCACCTTATATCCCAGCGGTTCTGGAAGCAGATACATGGATAACCAAACACAGCTGCCCACGTGAAGTTTATGCATATTCAGGTCAGTTTAGTCTATGTCGTCTTGATGTAACTAAGCACAAATATTTATTTAGCTCACAGTTTTGGAGGCTGAAGATCCAGGACAGGGCAGCCACATTTGTTCAGCTTCTGGTAAGGGCTACTGGCTGTGGCACAACATGGTGGATGGCATCCCAGAGTGGGGCAGCATGGGAAAATGGTGATTTGAGGATGCATGACAGGGTGGTCACACGGCAGAAGAGGCAAGAAAGGATGGTGAGGCTGCCAAAGTGCTTGCACTTGTGGTGACCATGCCACTTCCAGAAGACCCACCACATTACTGAGACAGGATTAGTCCCTGCCATGGCTGGGGTCTCCAAGGACCTAGTCACTTCCCACTGGGCCCCATCTCTTAAAGAGTCCACCAATATCATTACACGAGGGATCAAACCTTTAGTACATGCACCTTGGCGACATGAACCACATCTGAACCAAAGCACCCAGTACCCTTTTCCAAGCGGCTGTCTGCCTGGACCCAGAGTAGTGACTGAAAGTGCTGATTTACAAGTGGAAGAAACATACTTTCCCAGCCCCCAAGTAAACACTGCTGTCTCTACCTGCTTTAAAACATCAAGATGCCCTTTTCCAATTCCTGAATGTGATGCAGAGACTCCCAGTGGATTTGGGAGGGTCTTGCTGGGCTCCAAGAGATCAAAGGAGAAAAAGAGAGGTAGGAATAGAGGATCAATAGCCACCATCTTGTGGAGCTGTCCAGCATCTGTTAAGAAAATGGAAAATGGATGACTCTGCTGCCATGGGCTTCTGCTCCAACCACACACTGATCAATATGTGTTCCCTGGCACTGACTCTCCTTTTCATCTGCTTCTCCATTTCTTCTCATCTTGTTTTCTTGACTTTAAAAAAGTCTCTTGTCTCTTCTCCTAGGAGATAAAATATGGCCTTAATTTAATTCTTATGAATCCTATTTAATACACGGTTATCCTAAGTTTTTCTTTTATTCAAACAGAAGATCCTGGTGAGTCATAGATTAATAAAAAAAAAGAAAATGTAATTTATTAAAATCAAATATTTTAGAGTTAAAGAGTGTCACCCAGAAGGTACCACAGGCAGGAATCCCATTGGTCTGTTGCAGTATAGCTAAGTTTTCAAAGAAGTCTCAAAGTACCTAAAGGTGTTTATTGTTCTATGAAGAAGAAAAATAAGGAGGAGAAAAAGAATGAAGAAGGAGAAAAATGAGGAGAGGAAAAGAAGAAACAGCAACTGCCAAGAGATGGTTGTTCTATCCAATAAAATGCAAACTTTAATTATTGTATTTGCAAAACAATATGTGTATAATTTGAGTACTCCCCCTCTTTCCAACACAATAAAGGATTCATCTCATAAAAACCTTTTGTGCTGTCTTTAGAAGATTTGGACAAAAACAATGCATCTTTAGTTTTGAAAACAGAACAACAGGTCCTTGAAAGATTTATCTGAAATCAAATGTGGGTGTCATTCTATATTGATAATCTTTGTTATTCATTATCATACCCAGCCCGTTATTCATATGCAGATGACATTATTACTTATGGTAGTAGATTATGCTGGGAGAAAGCTTAATATTATCTTCAAGCTGATTTAAATGAGCTTTAAGATCATCTGGCACAATCTAAATTACTCTTAAATATTAATGAAACAGAGATCATGCTATTTGGCTCAAAATAAAAAGTTGGGGGAACAGCAAAACTGGCATGCAGGATGACCTTGGTGGGAGTAGACTAAGCTCAAATGCCCATGACTTGGGATCTATCCCATTCTCACCTCTGATTGATAATATATCTGATCAGCCCTGAAGGGTAGAAAGATTCCAACTCTTTATTCAAGTACGTGCAGTTCCTTTCTTTCTTTCTTTTTTTTTTTTTTAAGAAAAATTGTTTTCTGTCTCTCCAGTGTTGCAATTATGTGTCTTGGGTTTTGTTGGTTTTATTTATCTGAATACGGCTCAACATTTGTTAGCCAAGTTAAAGATGCTTTATCCTCTCTATCCGGACAGATTTGCCTTGAATTATACATCTCATAAACATTACCGTCTGTCGTCTTTCAAACAATTGGCTAAAAATTAGAAGACGTTCCACATTTTGTTGGCATAATAGCTTCCCTCACAGTCTATTTTCCATCAGACCACTTAACTCTTCTGTTTCAGTCATCCACATCTCAGCAAAATTTAGTGACTAAGGAGAGAGAGCAATAGCTGAGAGATGTAATCCTCTGATGGCCGTAGAGTTGGCATGCTGCGTGTATTTCTGTGTGTACGTGCACATAGTGAAGAGAGGAAATGCTTAAATTATGGCGGTGAGCTTTCTGGACCCCTTTCACTCTCAAACGTCTCACTAAATCGATGGGCCACCCCTCCAGGCAGCCAGGGCTACGACAGGCCTTGGGAGACACCGCCGCTGAGGCAGCACACGTTGGTTCCCTGGTTGACTTCCCTGTGGAGGGTGCAGATGCTTCCAGAACCTGCTCCCTGGCTCGCAGGAGGCTGAGCCCTAGACCTACCCAGCAGACGTTACTCCTAGCTGGTGTTGGAGCTGAGCCATTTTCAATGCAGAAACGGAGAGTGTTCAAGAAGAGAATGGCAAGAGCGTCTTAGGCCCAATATCCAGCATTGTTGTTTGTGTGCATGGTTTTCCTTCACTATGACCTGCGGGCATCTCGAAAGATTCTCCCAGTCATCAGTCAATTGAGCCATCTCTGTGGTCTAATCGTACCTACCAGCAGCGATTGAGCTGTCATTTAACAGGACCTCCTGAAGGCATTATTTCTTGGATGGTGTGTGTACATGTGTCTCAGATCTCATGTTTATTCTGCACACTGCCTCTCACTTGCAGATTTTCCTCCATCTGCCTTTCTATAAGAAGGAAGATAAATGAGAAAAGGGTTGAGTGTGTGAGTAGGCGGATGAATGGATGGATCGATGGTGGTTTATACAAAGTAAAAAAATAGCGGTATTTTTTTGTGGCTGGCTCAGCAGAGACTTTCCACATATTTTCAGAAAAGAAAATGAGAAAGAGAGGAAGGAGAAGAAGAGTAGCTCAGGAAAATCATGGTGAGGGTACAGTCATCTCTCTAAAGACAAGGTAGTCTAAAGAATTTCACACCTACTAGAGAAATCTAGATAACCCTCTGACCCACTGGGCAAGCCTAGCTCAACCATGCTTGTGTCTAGTGAGTGCTATCAACCTCCCTCTTCCAGTCTTACTCCAAAAGTTGTCTTCTCGCTGACATTTTCTCTAACTCGCTCAGGAAGAATTGATCATCATTTCCCCCTCCTCGGAACTTCCATGGCTTTCTATTCATACCTCCTTTAGAGCCTCATGTTTCCTGTGTGTTAGAGTTGCATACGTGTGAGAAACGGGAAGAATATTCCCACACAAAGGCTGTGAGATCTACTGCTTGGAGATGGTGGCCGGAGAGGACAGATTCAACACAAAAGACAATGCGCAGAGAAAGGCAGAAGCCAATGGCAGAAAGAACCTGAATCCTTGGTGTTGCCATCGGGCCAGCCCGGGGATCACATGGCCTCTGGCCTTGTCCATTCTGGGCTGTGTCTCCTCACCTCTCAGCCACAGGTACCCTCAGTGACTTGTCCTCTACTCTGTGCTGTCCAGCTCGGTGGCCACTCATCACATGCAGGTAGGTGAATGTTTATACATTTTCCTTTTATTATCAAAGTGTACACAATTTAAAATACAGTTCATTAGTCACAAAGCAAGTGGCCAGTAACCCCGAAGTGGCAAGCGGCTGCCACATTACACAGTGCGAAGTTATGAAACACTTCCGGCCACCTCAGAAATTCGCATGGGACAGCATCACTCTAAACTGCAAAGCCCGCAAAGACAAAAAGCAGGCTGTTTGTATTGCTGTTCCTGGTTCCTCATTGTTACCAAAAAGCAAGCAAACAAACACCCCCTCCCTGCCAAAAAAAAACTAAATAAATTGCTGAGTGGTCTGAGTACCACCCATTCTGAAGGAAGCGGCCCTCTGGCTCTGACTGAGTTTTGCAAGTGAGATGTACCTCCCGGCCTCTGGGAGTCTTGAACTCAGGCAGGTGGCAATGTCTGTGCTCTCGGCCACCAGCTCACTCACCATCCTCACCGCCACTAATGCTGACCTCCATCAGCAGCACCCTTCTCGATGGTTCCATTTACTGCCTTTTAATCATCTCTGAGACTTCCTGCAGCCTTGCCTCTGAAGCCGTCCTTGATCCCTCACCTCCGAAAGTCACAGACACGAGTACAGTCATTCGATTCACGTTGGCTCCATGCTTCAGAGCAGCACAGACACAAGAATAGTGTCCATGTGGACAGACGCTGCTCACACACCTGCCAAACAGGACAACATTCCAGTTTTGTGTGTCAGGAGCCAGGGACCCACAGGGGCAGCGCTCCCCGCTGTTTGTCTTATTGCCAATGTGCTTCATCTCCAGGCCGAGGTGACAGAGGACACTTGGAACAAAGCCCTGCATGCAAGTACAGGTCATGCATTCCACGCGAACTTCTGTAGATGCATTGTGCTGCCCCTTCCGAGTCACAAGGTAGAACTTATCGCCGTGGCCTGGGAGAAAGCCAGGCATAGCCCTGTCCTTTGGCTCATATCCCTTTTCTGAGTTCACCTAACGCAACATACATTCAGGTTTCTCCTGCCCTCCTCCACCCCAACCTCCTACTTCCCTTGAACCTCTGTGCTATGTACAGTGACCGAGTTTTAGACTTTTCGGTTTTGCAACTGCTTAAAAGTCGTGGACCATGGGGCAGCCCACTAGAGCAGGACAGAAGTGAGGGCCTGTGGATTGTCCCCGGTGCTTTTGAACAGCCTGTCTACGCCTTCCCCAGCAGAACTATCATTTGTTTTTTGTCTGAGCCCTTGGCATCAACTCCCCCATTGCCGGCTTCCACCCGCAGGTCACAGGTGCCATGAATGGCTGTACAGTGGGTCCTGGTGGGTTTGTCTGCTTGACCCGGATGCTGGGATGCTATTCAAATGAAGGGGCACCCAGAGATTTAGGATCCGTTGTTCTTTCTGGGGAGGCCAGTAGAGCTCTGTGCTGGGAGTCTGGGGACACACGCTGGGTACTGTCAGGGTAGGGGCTGGGGCAGCTGTGTACCTCCTAGGAAGGCCTCACTCTGCTGAGCCCTAGGTTTGAAGAGGTGTTTCATGAAGGCGTTTTCCTTGGCTTTAATTAGAGCCTTCCCGGAACAATTTTATGGGCTGGCTCTTTAGTATAAAATTTGAACTCAATGTGTCAGATATGAAGGGTGATTTAAATGCAGCAAAGCCGAGATGAAATGTCCACGGAGCAAAGACAGCCAAGAGAGAGGCGAAGGCTCTGGTTTCAGCTCAGGCGTGAGTGCCCCGTGGGGCAGACAGAAGCCAGCCCCTTCCCGCCGCCCTGACCTGGCTGCTGCTGGGCTCTGGAGTCCCACAGATCGGGCTCCACACCAGTTCTTTGACTTCTTAGCAGTGTGGCTGATAGGTTTTTCCTCGGCGTGGTAGAAACACAAGAGTAAAGAAAGAAAAAAAAGAAAAAGGCCTTTACTGCGGGTACTGCAGGGCTGCAGTAGCAGGCAAGACCCCTTTGGGGCAGACAAACTGCACGAGCTTTTATTTAGTTTGAAAGGGGGTGGAGTTTGAGAGGGCGAGCTGAGTGACCTTTTGACATCTGGTTGGGAGAACGTTGGCGCATGCGCGAAAAGTGGGATATTCAATTTTCGAGTTTGGAAGAAGGCAGAAGTCAGAGCTGAAGGGCAGCACTGTGCGGCGCCATGTTGGGCAGGCGCCACGCTAAGCCTGGCAGCGCTTCCCACAGGCGGAATCCATTTGTGGCCCAGGTGCCTTAGTTTCACTGAGCCTCCCTTTCCCTGCTTCCTACAATTTAGATTTCGATTATTGACTCCTTCTCTGAAGACCGTTGCGAAGAGACAGCCCCTGCGTGTCCTTCTCTTTAGTCTCAGCTTTATCCTCAGTGCTCAGTGAGTGGAGGCTGTGGCCCTTTCAAAATGCGAGTCAGATGACGACATGTGTCTGTTCAAAACTTACCAATGGCCAGAGTTCCTACAAAGCCTATAATGTCCTCCTGCCCTTTCTGACCTCAGGCGCTCTGTCCCACTACCTTGGCTTTGTGGCTAACCCTTAAGTGCCTTGGTACCTTTGCATACTCTTTCCAACCCCTGACAGCTACTTAGATCACTCCTTACTTTCTTTAAGGCTGGGCTCAGAGTCGCCTTCTGCATGCGGTGTTTCTCACTGAATTCTCACGGGCCATGTGCCTCGGCATGCACTGTCATCTTTCCCAGCTCTGGTGAGGCTCCCCTGCCCACACCCCCTTCCCATACAGCAGTCCACTTGCTTAGTTGCTATGCTGTTGTCTGTCACCCCCTCCCACTAGATGTTCAGCCCATGAAGACGGAGAGTCATGTGCCACAACTGCTGATACATCTGCAGGACCTGGAGCTCATGGTATCCATCACACCACTTCTGCCCAGGAAACATTGTTGTAATTATAAATAAGATCATGTGGTCTCAAACAATCTCAGTGTTTTGCCATTGTATGGGTCCATCTCCCCTTTCTACTTTTTTAGGCTTCTTTTTATAACCAGAGAGATGGTATTCGTTTACTAGTATGAAGGGCTTAGCAAAGAGCCCTCAGGAACCCTGTCTCTGTGCAGTATCCCCTCCCGATAATCAGGACATTCAGCAGTGTCCCAGGAGCTCAAACCGGAGCTGGGGACAAAGTTTCACAGCAGAGTCCTTCAAAGCATCAAGGTCATGGGCCAAAGTTAGACAAGAGTGGTAATCCTGGATGATCAAGAAAAACCAAAGGACAGCGGCCATGGGGTGCATGGAAGGGGCCGTGGGGTGTCCTGGTTCTGGAGCCACAGGATGGCCCGAGAGCTCAGAGAGGGAACAGCGTAGTGGGGACAGTTTCATTGCAGAGGAACAGCCGAGTGCTGGATTAGTTTGCCTGGCATCCTGTCCAAAGAGGAAAAAGTAACTGCCAAAGCTACCCCACCATGAGGCTGGCTTTTTAAAAATGCAGTCATGTGGCAGGCTGGGGGAGGGTGGGACCCTGGGTCCTCCGGGAAGAGGTTGTTGTGCTCGGCCAGGAACAAGCTCATCATGCCCTGACTTGAAGGTTCTGGGTGGAATTTGGAACCTGGCCCAGAGACCAACCATTCTTAGGTATTCATCTCTTTCTCTTTTACTTCCTTCTCTTCTGTCACCTTCTTTTTGTTGCTTGTTTTCATTCGTGGGTACATATGTTGCCTTTTTATTTCGTGGTATGTTTTCCTTTGGAGTTCCCTTGGTTTTGAAGTTAGTTTCCCTTTGAAAATTCCAGCTCTCTAGATGATGTGAAGAGGAACAAAGGAAAATGATTTGGGTTTTGTCAATGGAGCCCAAGATAAAGGAGTCTCTGGGGCCTTGGGGAGGTAATAACAAGGGCCAGCTCGGGAGTTCTCCTCTGAGTGGTCCCGGACAGAAGGAGCTTTGGACCCAGAGACAGTAAAATCAAAACCGGCCCCAGAAATACGAGCACACACATTCTACAGGCAAAGTTTTAATGAGGGTTAGGGGACTTCAGCTCAATTGGGCCTTCACTGAAGGGAGTTAGTGATTGGTTGAGAGTGTGACCAATAAGAACAGCAGGTTTTCACTCTCTGCGGTGGGCTGAAGTCTGGTCATTTCTATGGCAAGGGGCACAGTTCCAAGGCAGGTATCTTCTTGCAATGTACGTGGACTTTGGGTGCTTGGGCTTTAGTGACTTCTGAAGAAGCACAAATATGGTCAGAAAAGAGGGAAGAGAGAGAGAAAGAGAGGAAAAAAAAAGAAAACATACAGCAACTCCCATGGACAATAGGCCAAGTTAATGCTGTGTTATACTCTTGGACTACACATTTTTAAATGATCAACATGTCTACATGCAGAGCTGAGTAGAATCTGATGCAAGAGTTAAGACAGAAAAGAGGGCGCAGATGCACTATGAAGACAGAAGTGCCAGGCTCGTATTGCATCGTTGTTACCTGTCAGGTTTCTGCGAGCTCAAGCGAAGGAGTCCTGTGTTTGGCAAAAGCTGAGGAGTAACCCAGGCAACTGTGAGCATAACGCACACGTCAGAGGTGTTACCTACAGCAGAGCTCATGGGAGACTAATAATGAATTGCCTGGCTGGGTGAACCCCAGAATTAGTGATCTTCTAGTTGACTAAGAAATGAAGTGATCTTGTTTAGATTTTTTCCTTGTAACAGTTTCTCATTTCACAAGAATACTTTGCTTCTGTGGTTTTATCAGGTCTCATGGTGGGTCTGTTAGAAAAAGCGTAAGTGCAGAGGGATTAGCACGCCATGGTACAGGGGATAATGGTTTACTGCACCCCAGGGGTTTATGCCATCAGCCCAGCCTCCTCCATGCACCACTGTCCCATCGTGCTGGTCCCGAACCATCTCATCAGGCCTGATCGCTCAGGCTTCGCTCACACTACAGCTCTGCCGTGGTAGACCATCGCAGGGCCCCCACTTACCAACCCTCAGAGGGCTCCCGTGTCCTTCTGGAGGTGCAGACAAGTGGACGCAAGCGCTCCTGAGGATAGAAAGGTGAAGCCCGGGCCTCAGAATCAGAGCCAGCAACATTTAACCTCCTCTTCTTTCTCGTGGATGACAAAAGATCCCTGCACCGTCAATGTCTCATCGCTGTCATCTAGTGACTTGAGAGGCTTCACCCCAAACATCCGATTGAACTCAGAAGGATGGGAACAAGGGATGGGAGATGAGATGAAGTTGAAGGAACCCACCTTTGCCCCACACTAGATGGGCTGGAAGATCCAGCAGGAGATGGCTAGAGCAGGCAAGCTTTAGGTAATCAAGGAAACAAAATAATGCAGTAAGTAGAAAATTGAGGTGAGATGCTTTAGAAGTCAAGTGACCCCTCAGCTACTTGTAGTTCCCCTCCTTTCACACCTGCCCGGACAAACCTGGCCAGGTCATCAGGGTGAAATGGAAAGAAAAGGCTGATGTGAGAGCCTTTGGTAGGAAATAGTCTCATGTGCTTGGAAATTAATTGATCTAATTCTCACTAAAGTGATGGTGACTTGATAGATACTTCCTTCCAGAAGTATTTTATTTAGAAAGATGATACCAGAAAAGATAGATCACAAGAAAAACTCAGTGCTTAGCCCAAAGATAATCTTCTCTGGTCCCAAGTACTACTCCATAAAGAAAAGAAAAAAGTTGACAATTATATTGTCTTGAAAATCTACTGCATACTTCCTTTCTTGAAAGTTCATCAATTAACATCAGCATCTTAACAGTTGAGAGAAAACCAGAGGTAAGAGAATCTTTTGTAACCTTCATTAGTTTTTAACCCATTAACTCTCCCCTGTCTGACTAAAAATTAGTTCTGTGCCAAGCTCTGCCTCTCAGATTAAGGCAAGGTTTTGTTTATTTAGGTCTTAGTTTGCAAGGTGGTGGTGGTAGGGGGTTGTTGTTGTCTTGTGTGGTTTTGTCTTGTTTTGTTGGTACTATCTATGGAAGCTAAGGCAATCTATTTTTAACAGTGAGATCTTAGCTACCTTCAAATAAATGCCAACAATCATCTCCCTGTGGATAACCTCACTCCTTAATTGATCCATGCAGGACTCCAGCACAGGTTTAGAATCCAAGAATCCAAGAAAAGGCCAGAGTCAAACCTAGTACCAGCCAAGAGGTAGCATCGGAGAGGTTCTGTCCACTCGGACTGAGGCTGAAACACGAAGTCCAAGTTCATCAACAGGGGCTGAGTACAGGGACAGACGTGGGACAGGAGCCTGAGACAGGCTCCTCAAACAAAGTGGATTTTATTAGACTCAGCCTTATGCATGGCATCCCTGACTCGGGAAGCCTTAAAAGTACCACATGGCTTTTGAGATTGGTGCCACCCCAAAACACACCGTGAAGCCAGGCCCGTTAGGCACCGTGTATTTGGTTAAATGCCCACCATCTTCGGGAATCGTAATAAGAAACTGAATCCTACTGCTGTAGCATCACTGTTCCTAAATAAGGCGCTGCTCGTCTCATTCCAGTGACAGTGAAGATGGAGCTCCTGGATCGAATGGCAGTGGCTTCACGCGGGCCTCAGGCACACTGCATTACAGCACTTGCCCATCCTCCTGGGTCGTGGCCCTGTGTGGACCCATTCTCCCTGCCAGATTCTCAGTGGAGGACGAATGACCTCACTGGCCAGTTGCATCAGATGCAGACTTTGGGTAGCGCAGGTTTGTCGGGACAAGAAAATAAGTCGTCAAGTGCATGCACAGAATTTCTCTCACCATGGAAGTGGATGAATGAGTTCCACAAATTTTCTGATAATAAGGACTCACGTTTATTGAATGCTCACCCTGGGACAAGCGCTGGGCTAAGCACTTTCCCTGGATTATCTCAGTTAATCCTCACTGGTGCTCTGAGAAGCTGGGGGGAGGTTAAGTAACTCGCCCCAGGTCAGGGGAGCTTTAAGGGACAGAACCACATTGGGCCCCAGCAGTGTCCTTGGAGCCCATGTTTAACCGCTGGGTTCTTTCTGCCTCTGCTGTGACCCGACAGACTCTCTCCTGTTCTTAGGGTGTTCAGCAGGTCCTCACATCTCTCCCCACAGCCTGACTCCTCTCTGTGTGCTGACACTTACATCCCTAAGCTGGCACTTCCCATGGACTTGTCACCTGGTGGGCTGCACCCTGAGGAGCAGCAGGGCGGAGCCAGCTGGAGGCCCCTCGAGCTGGTCCTCCTGGGTGCTGACCACTAAGCCAGGAGCTCTGTCTGCAAACGCCCTCTAGAGACTCGTACCAGAGGCTGCGAATGCATTACTCCTCCTCATACAGGTGACCTCCCCCAGGGTTCCAGCAGGTTGTGAGAGGGAAACTGGAAGGCAAGGAGAGGAAGAAAGGGCCTGTTCCTTCCTGTTCATTGGCTGTGACCTAACATTGGCTCTTCAGGCCCACAGTGGCAGTTGGTCCTAGTGCCCAGCTTTTTGTCCCCAATCCCAGCATTGACTTTACTGCCCCCTGCCAAGGTGCATCTGGTAGTTCCTCCCTGGTCTGCAACTCTTCCTCAGAGGACCCGTCCCACATCCTGAAATTCTCTTCCGAGCTCCTACTTTTGATAATCCCACTTTCTCTCCACCTTCCCAAGCCTGGAGGTGGCAGCTGCAATACCTAATTGTTCTGGGTTCTCCATTCTGATGCCTGCTTAACCACCCCTGCATCTAGCTCTCTCTGTTACAGTGACTCAAGAGGTGTCTGACAGATGTCGATGGTCATCCCCTGTGCCACAGAAACCTCATTTTCTCTGCGTATCACAACAATGGAAAGGTTTGGGGAGCATGGCACCCCACACTCACCCTGCCAAATGGCCCAGAAAAGTGACCAGCAGATGATACAGTGTCCCCTCCCCAATACATACGCCCCAGAAAATATTCCCAAAATGGAGTGGAAAAGGGTGTGAAAAGGGTGTAAGTGAGCATTAAATTGGTGTAGACATATGTCCAAGTCCCCCAAGGACAGACATGCAAATCACCCATGATTGTCATTAACTCTGAATTCGGTCCGGAGTGTTTGGGGTAAGGGTGGGGCATCTCCTTTTCCCACCTCTAAAGTTAAGCTATTATGACACAGGAAGGTTTCAGTTCAGACTTCTTTAAATATTAAAAGCAAAGTCTGAGATGGCAGCTCTGTATTCAGCTTATCTTTTTCTCTATTAATCAATCACCCATTATTTATGGTGCACCGGTAGAGGTCCGTCTCAGAAAGAGATGCACTTGCAAATGAGCACAGAGGGTAGACTCTAGATGTGCATTCATTTCCCTTTACAACCCTACTGGGCTTTCAGTGGCTGCTCAATAGGCACTTTTCATAATTTCCCATTGTTATTGGACTATTTTTATCCTTCCCGTATGAATCAAAATGTGACTTACTGCCCCACTGTTAAAATCCTTACTCTGGCAAAACCATGACTATTTATTTGCTTGGCATCTTTAAAAAAAGAAAGTTTCTATGGACTGTCCCCCCACCTCAGAATAAAATAAAAATGATACTATCATTAAATACCTTTTGCAGAAAAGACAGAACAACATCGGTATGTGGAGAATGCACAAAACCAGCAATTCGGGAAGCCAGGTCAACCACACACATGCCCACGGTCCAGGGAGGCAGTGGAACATCCCTGGTTATAGGTTTCATCTAGAATTACTCCGTTCTGTACAAGAGACCCAGAGATTAGTGCTCCTGATGGCCTTACTAGGAAGTAATCAGCACAAAACACATCCTAAGTAATGACAACCTAGTCATAGACAGCAGTTCTTCAGTATAGTTCAAAATTCCCTGGACATAGTAACATCATGTTAGGGCGTGAATCATGCCTCACCCTCAGTTCTTATGTGGAAGTCCCAACACCTAGAAGGTCAGTAGGGTATGCCTGAGTCCAATCTGGCTGGCACCCTTATAAGAAGAAGAGATCAGGACAGAGACAGACAGACAGACAGACAGCACATGCACATTCCAAGGCACTGTGTGAAGACCGCCATTGGTGAGGCAGAGAGAGAGGTCTTGGACCAAAGTAATAATGTTCTGCCTTGATCTGGGTCTTCTTGCCCCTCAGATTATGAGACAATAAATTTCCTTTGTTTTAATTGCTTGGGGTATTATACTTTGCTATGGCCACTCATGAACTTTCAAACCATTCCCAAACATGCAGGGTTAATGTAGCTACAAATCGTCTCTCTTCCTTTCAGTTGGGTAAATGTGGAGCAGGAAAAAATTGGGGGCTTTTGCCTGAGTCTCCCAACTGCCCCCTCAATGGATGAGATTCAGCCCAGTTCTCTCCTTTGGCTGCTGGCTCTGTTCTCTACCCTGAGTGATCAGTTAGGAAAACTAATATTAAGAAAATCCTTTCCAAATAGAAATCAGTTCTCGAGTGTCCATTATTAACATGGAACAGAAGTAGTGCAGAAAATTAAAAGCTACATACATTCCAAACCCCAATGTTAGGCACACATGTCAACCTTCTCAGACACTTCAGACTTCTTCCATCTCTGCTGTTTTCCTTGGAGAAAAAATCCTAACAGGGTTAGGAATCCACCTATTATTTTTTAATTACTCATCAAACATCTGGGGGCTGGGAAAGCCCAAACTTCTCTTTGATAGAAACATTCTAAAGTTTGTATGTGTTCTTATGGGAAAAATAAAAACTTCTACAGCCTTGATTTATTTTTAAGTTATGCATGTTAAATGACCATTTTGTAAAATAGCTCTGACGTGCACAATAGTTTGTGCAGTCTTGCACAATCCTGTTTTAAAGAGAGTAGTATGTATTTTATTAAGAAAAAAATATCTTAAAATCATAGCACTAGAAAAGCTCTTATAGATTATTGACTCTAATGTTTTTCTTTATAGTTTTTCTTTGCTTCTCTCCCCCCATTTTTGTAGCAGATCTCTCTTTTTAAAAACAAGCTCTTGTAGACATTTAATGTGCAAAAGATAGACAAGCTGAACTTGTCTAGCTGAGGTGGGCATGGTAAACCTTCAACTGCCCCTCCAGCCTACTTCAGGCCCCCGAATGCCCTAGGACTCCAGGACTTGGAAGAAATCTAGTATGAAAACCACAGACCCATTCCACACTTTTCATTTTACAGATTTGGAAACTGAGGTACCTTGGGAACTACTGCCGTGGCCAAGATTAGGTACTTGATAACGACCCAGCCAGACCTTCTGATTTGTGATCCATGAACTTTGCTGGCATCACCACCTGTGGTTCACACTGACCCCATCTTGCTGTTGGACAAGCTGGGTCCCAGCACAGCTCTTGTGCGGAATGAGTTCTGCAGAGCTCACTGCCTCTGTGCAGAGACACAGGAGCCAACCTCAGTCACATGAAGCAGGTTTCCAGATATCAGGTGCCAACTTTGGGGTTAAAGTTCTTTGCCTTGATAAAATATTCATATTCTGTAATCTAGTAGTTTTCCAAATGAAGTGGGCTTTTGGGAGACTTGAAGGTGGGGGTAGACAGATATTAATACAGAAATTCTAATATAGAAGCTCTAGGGTGTGTCTAAAAATCTGTATTTGAACAACCATCATAGGTGGCTCTGTGAAGTGGCTTTCATTGTTCTTTGTCTTTAAAGCTTTCCTTGGATGAACTAAACACAGCTCAAATCTCAGGACCAGCTTGGAAACAAACTTTCAATTTGGCAACAGCGAAGTCCACCCCTCCCACCCAGATTCAGAGCATTGCCCCTCTGTAAATGTCCACATCCCTCAGTAAATGTCTGGCTACTGGACAGTCGCCTCAGGTGGTCATCCTGAGAGAAGCAACAGGAATAGATGGAAGGAACCAAACCATTTTCATGCAAGTGGTTGCCCTAGAAAATGAAGCAAGTGATAGTGGCACAGAAAAAGATATTGCATATAACAGAAAAAACAATCATGTTTTAAGGGGCTTTCATTTATATTTTGAAAAACCATCAGCTTCCAAGGGTATATGCTCATATAGTATGGGAGTCACCAAGCAAAGGTTTGAAAAGTAGGGTGAAGATCAAATTTTGTACTGAGAAATCCCTGAGTCAAACTGTGCCAAAAACCAGATGTTTTTACTAGCAATTATTATTATGATAATTCATTTAACTAGCAACAAAATAGGGCATGATTGTTTACTGCTGCCGGTTTCCCCAGACATGCAGAGAAATGAGAATAAAAATCTCAGAGGTTTTACTCTTGGTTAAATGGAATAATTTTCTCAATTAACCAGGAATAAACATAGCAACAAAAATAATTTGCCTTTACATTATAGAGTAGTTGTAAATAGACTTCTTACACCTCTTTGCATGAGAAAGTCAAGGTGAAGACAGGCTGCCAAGGAGTGGAAAACGTCTCGAGTTTGGTTTCCATCTGAAAAGATACAGTCCTTAGAAACCTCCTCACGTTGTCAACTGTGGCAGGAGGCTTCCAGATGCTATTCTTGGTTTCTTTCCTCTGTATGGAGCCCTTCCCAAGGCCAAGAGATTGTAGGCTGAATTGTGGTAAGATGATAAATGCTTCTGAGGGCTTAGGGGGGAAGCTTTCAGGGACACAGGGAGCACAGGATGCATATCTGAGATCAGGTAGACAGTACGGCTGAGGGTTTAGGTGAATCCTTAATGTAAACCAAGAATTGATGGTGGTCGACCAGCAGTCTCATGCTCAGGCCAGGGCACACCCTAGGGAGGGGCTACTCAAGACTGTCACTGTGTCTGGCTGATGGAACCCAGAAGGGACTGAGGTGGGTACAGGGTATCTGACATTCTCATACACCTCCCAAATCAACAACAAAATACTTGGAACTGTCAAATGTACATGGAATTAATCAGATATTATATAACACAAGTCACACTGTAAAGTATAAGCTACAACCAGGTTGTTTCTATAGCAGGGCAGAGACTTCATTTTTCCCCTTAAAAGTTATATTTTAAAAAGAGAAACTATGAACATTTTTGTCCAAATAAATTCTTTCTATGAGTAATAATGAAAATACTGTTTTCCCACTCTCCGGCTAATCCCTTTGACAACCTCTCCCATTCTTTGCTATCTCTTTCCTTCGCCCTCTTGGGATTTCTGGAAGAGGCTGAACAAGCCCCATCAGAGCTTCTAGGTGGAGGAGCAGCTGTTTCCCTGCCCCACTTGGGACCACGTTGGTGTTCAGGACCATGGACAGTGGTCCCCATGCTGACCGGGCCACAGTGCAGGGCTCCCCTCCCCTAACATGTTAGTCACGTAACTTGTGTGAGCACAGGGTTACAGACTCTGTGCTTCAGATTAGAAATCAGAATAGGGCTGAGTTTCAGAAAAGATGCATTTCCCACTGATGCTCAACAAATACATCCGAGCTCAGGGATGATGCCTGAAAATTTTAAGCTGTTTATGAGTCATGACCTCTTTGGGAAAGTCTCCCCCATGGACTGAATTTTGCAAGTGGCAGTGGCAGACCTGGAGAAGCTGCATGGCCGAGTACCTTTGACAGACCTCCGCAGCCACAATGACAGCTGCGAGCCCCCTGGGTGCTGGTCCCACTGCTGGGCTGCTTCGCTCCATGCCAGTGTGTCTCCAAGATCACTGTAGTCCTTGAGAAGCTCGGTCTGAGGCATAAGGACCCTACAAACAACTCCTCTGGCCACATCCTGGCCACTGCTGTCTTAGAGGTAGATATTCAACTCTCAGGCAACCATAGGTAGTAGGAAAATTGCTTCTTTTTGTACCTTCTGGAGTGAGGTCAGAGCACAAGCCTCTCCTGGAATAATGTGCTCTTGCAAGATAGAACAGAAGGTACAGAGGATATAAATACCCAACAATTCTGTTAAATGCCTTTATTTATAGAAACGAAAGTTAGGAACTGGGATTAATTGCTGCAATATGAAGAAAGTAGAAACTAATTAAAAATGAACATTTTACCATGTTATTCAAGGTCTGGAGTTTCCTTGGAAAGTGCCTTTTGCAAACAGAAAGAGGGTACAGCATAGAGGGATTATTCTCTTTCTGTTAGCCACAGTCTCTTTTTCTGTCTCTGTCTCTGTCTCTGTCTCTCTCCCCCTCCCTCCCTCCCTCTCCCTCCCTCTCCCTTTCTCTCTTTCTCTCTCCCTCCCTCCCTTCCTCCTTCCTTCCTTCCTTCTCTCCCACATGCATACACAATAATATACCTCTGTGTACTTAGAACACCATGGAGAGAAAAACAAAGAAGTAACCAAGAAGTAAGCTGGGGCCTGGCTAACCCCGGCTTCTGCATCCATTTGCTACATCTTTAAGGTGACATGAAAAACAAAGGAAGTTCAAGTGGGCCTAGGTCCTAAATGAAACCTAGCAAGGCCACAAGTGCCTGGAGTCACGACCCAGGTCTTGGTGGGGTAAGACGAAGCCAAACAAAAAGTAATCACGGCCCAATAGTGTGTTGGGCAGAGTTACTAAGAGAAAGGGGACACCCCCACCTGGCCTAGGACTGTCCAGACAGCTGTCCAGCTAGCTGAGCTCCACCTTCCCCCTCAGCCTGCTGAGTTGCCATTGGCCTGTTGGACAGCTTCTGTAATTCTCACGTGTTGTTCTTTCAACCAGAATTTTCCGAGCCATCATTATGCAGCAGGCTATGAGTGTAGCACCCTGCTTCAACCACGAAGGGAGAAGGTAGCTAAATGAAGGAGTCGGAGAGGCACGACTGCATGTCACTGTCAAAGCACCTCCACAAACAAACCCCACACCGGCAAAAATAAAAATGGACCCATTATATTTTTGCCAATGCAGCATCTTCCTCGGTGACACTTAATTGCTCTTGCCCTTTCTTTTCTGTCATCTTGGGAAGCTGTCTTCACTGTCCCCTCAAGTCTGTTCTATTGGACCCGATAAAATAATTTGCTTTTTGAAGCTGAGAAACTTTGACTTTTCTTAGCCTTTCAAGCAGAGAACAGCCCTCATAGGGCTGTTACTCCCTTACCCCAAATTGTTCACAGATCCCTGACTCTGGTTTTCCTTCCTGAAAGAATTACCCTACAGCTAAACAGGACACCACATAGTCTGTTTGGGAGAAAGTGGGTAGGATATTTTGCTGTTGTCATTTTCATGTGTATGTGGCTTTGTTTTTCCCCAAGACTTACTAATTAATTTGAGCAAGGCCTTAGAAAAGGAAGAAAGGAGGGGGCCAGAAATTAATACACCCTCAGGTGGGTTGACTCCAGACAGGGGAACTGGCACTTGGTTTGATTAAACTTCTACCCCTCAGAGGGTCTGTCTGCTCTTTCCAAATCAGCCCTAATAAGAGAGTTGGATTTTTAGCAGTAGGACGCCTGTGCCTAGGGTACTTTCTGCATGATAAGCAATCTTGCTATCGATTCCCCCAGGCGCTTGGTGCATAATGTTCGTTAGATTTCAATATTGTCCTGAAAGACTGTTGTCGTTTGGAAATGCTTATGTAAGTATCTCCCCTTAATGGGTTTTAGTTATCTCCACTGAAGAGATCTCTCGCCTCCCCTTGGGTTTGCTGTGGGAAATTGCTGTCAAGCTATTTGGGTAGGAACCTACAGATGGGTTGAATCAAAGCCCGATCATGCCTACTTTTCCCTTCCCAAGAAAGATGTCCCCCTTGGGTTGCTCGTGGAATGATTCACATGTTTATTTACAGAAGGAGGTTCAGCCTCAGATGGTCAGTCATTTTTATCTTAGAGATGTAAAGCTAATTTCAGCTACTTGAGAAGGGTTATAAATATTAAGTGCAATATATAAAGTTTAAAAAGCAGATCAGGAGGGGCCCTGACACCTCCCAATACCACCTATTGATACTCCTGAGAGGACAGTCACAGAGGAGCAGAAACAGCCTATTTCTCAAATCCGCCCACTTAAAAACTCACTTCCTTAGAGCTCCCAGAATTCCCCTGTGTGCCTTCACCTTCACCCTCTGACCTCCAACGTCAGCCAGCTCCTTTCCCACGGAGGCAGACAAGTCTCCATCTTGGGAGGTACGATTTTCCACCATGCCAGGGATGCCCTCAGAGCCTTGGGTGTCAGCTCCTCCAGTCACAGAGGGCATTAAGACTCAGGATGGCAGTGGGACAAATCAAAACCCTGGTTGGCAGCTGTGGGGGCTGAAATAAACCAGACTATTACCCAGCACCTCTCTGATGGTGAGGGTTAATTTATCACATGGAATCCAGTCACTTCTTATAAAAGTACTGGAGGTTTCATTTAGTTTGATAAGGTATATTGCAAGATTTCAAAAATCAATTTTACTGAGAGCCATATTAAGCCCCAGGGAATATAACACTACATGTACTGCACATAAGTTTGTGTTATTACTCAGAGGATCACTGGGGAAATTACATACTTAGCCCGATGAAGGGTAATGGCTACCTTCATTGTCTTGGGCAACTCCCACCCCACTTACCTCTGTGAAATAACAAATAAAAATGCTAGCACTCCAAATTGGTACTTACCTGAGCTCTATAGAGCAAGAGGCATGATAATAGTGAGCAAAAGTGACTTGATTTTCCAAAGAATTTAACCACTTACAGTGTGGGGTATTACTAACCCATGTTAACTAACAGGCCACATGGGGATAACCTACTTTGATCAAAACACCATCCTGACTGGGCCCGCTGATCTGGCCCACAGAGAAGTATTTGCAAAGGAGGTCACAATGGGCTCAACATTGCTTTCACAGGCCCGGGTAATATTTCCAGGGGGCAAATCTCTTAGTAAGTGACTTTTTGACTGTGGCTAAGGAACATTCCTATCTATGCTCCTCTGGTCTCTTAGAGACTTGTGTACGCAAAGCAATAAACCAAGCTAGGTTTTTGCGGGGTCCTCTGTTTGAAGCCAGTGGCAGGGAGTGAACACTTGAGCCAACTTTTTTGACGCCTTCTTTCTCCAAGGTCTTGCTTGAATTGGTCACGGAGAGAATGGGGTGTGTGGCAGTTGGGGGTGTGGGGCAGGGCTTGGATCCTAGGAGATGCCATGAATGCCAGAGCTGCATTGCTTTACACAGAGCTAGTACTGCACTGTTTAATATGAGAGGGGCCACCTATGTGTAGCCATTTAAATTGACGTGACTTAAAATTAAAATTAAGTAATATTAGAAACTCACTGAGATTCTATTTTACTCCAGAAAGAGTAGCTATCACCAAGAAATCAAATAATAACAAATGTCAGTGAATCCTCAATGAGAAAGGAACCCTTCTGCATTGTTGATGGGAATTTAAAGTGGTTCAGCCACTCTGAAGATGTTTCAAAAAGCTAAAAATAGAAATTCCATTTGGCCCAGTTACTCTCCTTTCAGGAATCATCCTGAAAGAGTTAAAGATGTCACATCATAATGATACGTGCATAACCATATTTAGAGCAACACAGCCTAGAATAACTAAATCTTGAAGGAGACGCATGTGTCCATCAGCAAACGAATGGCTAAAGAAAATGTGGTGTTTATATACAATGGAATACTACTTTGTCACAAAAAACGTTAAATTTGCATTGTGTGTAAGAAAATGGATGCATCTTAAGACCATGATATGACATGAAATAAATCAGACACACAAATTTAAATATTGTATGATTTATTTTATATGAGAAACACAAAGTACAAATAATTTTTTTAAAATGGAAGATAGATAACAGGAAACAGGGAGATAGACCTTTTGTAAATGGAAAGAGGATCCACATATGAAGGAGAGAGGGGAGGGGGAAGTAAAAAGGAGTGTTATGTACACACATCAGTTCTCCGTGATGAATATAATAATAATGTACTACGAATAAGTACTAATAAATTTTAGAAAATTAGAAAGGAATTGCAGGTATACTAGTCCTATTTCAACTGGTTAAAAGCCACGAGGACTGAGTGATCACTGTGTAGGAAAGGTGTAAAGCGTTCCTACCCTCTTGGAGTGTTTTGCTGGGCCTCGCTGTATGGACATTCAAGCTGCCATTCAGTTTTAGGGACCCGGTAGCTATTCATGGTCCTGATAGTTTCATTCAAGTTGAAGTCATTTCCCATCAACCTTGAGTGTAATTTTCTAAAATCCTGTTCCACTAGCTTGAATCTCTTATGGTCTTCAGGTCAGAGTGACTAACTCTCTTCCATTCCACCAGACCTAGCCTCAGGGAAAACTCAGAACTAGTTCTGGAAATTAAAATGGCAGAATGCAAAATGTAAGCTACAGGATAAGGCTAGTATTTGGGAAAGTAAAAATAAAAAAATTTTAAAAATGGTTTTCATCAGCCAAATGGATGCCCTGTACCAAGAACAAATGGCTCCACTGGCATGGGTTGAACCATGTATGCCTTTGTGTTAGTCAACTTGCTGTTACTATAACAAATGCTGAGGCAAATCAACTTTTAAACCAAAAAGGAGTTGCAAGTGTCACTGAGTGTACAGTACATACTCAGCATACATGAAGTCCTGGGCTCAGGCCCCAGGCTACTGAAAGCAGCAAGAAGGTTTCCTTTGGCTCACAGAGTTGGAGGCTTCAGTCCATGGTTGATTGATCCCATTTCTTTTGGGTAAGACAGTGCATCATGGTAGAACAGTAGGGTAGAGCAAACTATTCACCCTTTGCCCAGGAACTGAAAGGCAGAAAGGGAGAGACAGAGAGAGAAAGAGAGACAGAGACAGAGAGAGAGGCAGAGATAGAGACAGAAAGAGACAGACAGAGACAAAGAGAGACAAGACAGACAGAGAGACAGACAGAGACAGAGACAGACACAGAGAGAGACAGGTAGAGACAGAGACAGAGAGAGGACAGAATCTCAATCTCCCCTTAAAAGGCACTCCCACAATGACTGCACAAACTCCCACCAGGACCTGCCTCTTAAAAAATTTCCACCCCCTCCAAATACCATCAACCTGGGGGCTGGCCCTTTGGGG
>RJWM01019420.1:0-39013 GCA_004363535.1 Dasyprocta punctata
GGAAGAAAGGAAAAGATTGTATGTTTGTAGATATACACATATAACAATGTATGTACAAATATGCAAGACAGATAACTATGCTACTAATTCTCTGTTAGTTCATTAGAAAGAATAGTTTGTCTTGTCATTGTTTGATTGTCTGATTTTTTTTATGCCTAGATTTTGTAACCTGAACAACTACTTCTAAGATAGCAATGTGTAATATATGGACTAGTATTGATTTCTTACTTTTTTTCTGAAATTCTGTATTACTGATATCTTTTTTTTCTGTTTTGCTTTTTTAAAATAAAAAAAGAAATAGATACAGCTAGCTAACTAGATAAATGGGGAGAAAGTAATAATCGTTCGGAAGGCAGAAACGGGTTTCCTGTGAAAGGTTAAAAGCAGGGCGTTCAGAAGAAAGATGCTTTACTCGCGACTTGTCACCAGAGGGCACCAGAGCACTCTGCTTCAAAAACGTTTCTCTTGAACATGATCTGTTAGACGTCGATTAAACAAAAAGACTCACCGAAAGTGACAGTCTCCCGCCAGTAACTAAAGGCAAAAGACGGTAGACAAATCGCTCCTGAAAAAGCCTTTCGGGGCACAGAATTTCTTTGAAGTCATCAGTTGGTCGTTTTTGCTGGTACTGGGGATTGAACCCAGGGCCTTTGCTCTGAGTTACGCCCCTCTTTCTAATTTTTGAGAAAAGAGCTCACAAAATCAACCATGCGGGACTCGAATCTGTCATCCTCCTGCCTCAGCCTCCCAAAGTGCTTCGATAACAGACGTGGCCCACCAGGCCAGGAGGATACAGTTGGTTTTATGTAAAAAATGGACGTGAGGAGCTGGGGATTTAGCTCAGTGGCAAAATACTTGCCTGGCAAGCACAAGGTCGTGAGTTCGATCCCCGGTACCAAAAACAAAACAAAAACAAAAACGAACGTGACTTTCCCTGGAATTTGAAGGACATCTGTTTTAATATTGTTTCATATTTCTGCGGAGTGAGCCCCTGTGGCCTCTGGCCCTTGCCCCCGACCTGGGCGTCGGAGCCCGCTGGGGGGCGCCCGCGGGCCAGCTCCTCCGCGGCCACTCCATGAAGCGACCCTGGCGTCCCCAACAATAAAGGGGCTGAGCCCACAGAGGCGGGGATCTCAAATCTGAACTCGGCTCCCAAGGAATCGGCGGTCCGGGAGGTTGGGTGCAAACCTCGGAAGAGCCTGGGAATTTCCAGCGGCGCTGTTCGGTAAACTCCAGCGCGGTGCTGCCCTCCTCTGGACGATTAGAAGATTAAATTCAAACTTTGCCGTAAAACTAGATTTTCCAGCCAAACATTTTGTAACACAGCTAGCAATTGCTATGTCTATCATATTTTTTCCTGTAATCCTCATAGAAACACAAAGGGACAAATAAAAAGACACATACCAACTTATGAATAATTACTGAGAAATTAAATCAAAACTTTCGGTGTCTTCTAGGCTCAGCCTTAAGAATGTGAAAGATCTGTGTAGGTCTGGAATGTTTTTTGTAGCAAATAGTATCACTAACTCGCAGAAAAATTTGAATAAAATAGTAGCTAACATTTGCTGTGCATTTACCATATGCTTTATCCGTACCTTACATGTATAATTTTATGGTTAAAACAAGGATAATGTGTTTATAGATTCATATATAGTTTAAATTTTTTTTTCTTTTCTTGGTACCCTGGGATCGAACTCAGGACCCCGCACTTGCCAGGCAGGCGCTTGCACTGCTGAGCTGTATCCCCAGCTATATATACTTTATATAGATGGATTTATTTAATTCTCACTATAACCCCCAAAAGTAAATGCATTCTTTATCCTCATTTTACATATAAAGAAATTGAAATGGAGAAAAAATGAGCTATATACAGTAAGTTCCCAATTTATGAATATTCGAGGTGCAAACTTTCACAGATGGGGAGGGACCTCGCATTATGAACATTGGTAGCTGTGAACAGATCGTGGGAGTAGCTCGCGTCTGCGCGGCCAGGGTCACAGTGGCGCCGCCTTGCGCTTCCTGTACCGCGCGACAGTGCACAGTAGCACAGCGCTCCATCATAGCCCTGGGTGTCCAGAAGCAAGAGGAAAAGCAGTGGTAACCACGGAAACGAAAGTGAAACTACAGCGTAAGACTGGCTTTGTCGGATTTACGAACGTTCTCCTGGAATGGAACGCGTTGGTAGTGGGGGACTTGCTGTACTCACTGGAATATTATTCTGCCTTTAAGCACACACTCATATCGTTTGCAGGAAAACGAATGGAACTGGAGATCACGATGGTGAGTGGAATAAGCCAGACTCAGAAAAATCAAGAGTCACATTTCTTTTCATAGGAGGAATCCAGAGAGAGAGAGAACATGAAAGTAGAAGGGAGACTATTAGAGGAGAGGAAGAGGGCTAGGGGGAGGGAGAGTAAAGGGAGAGGATGGTGATAGTGTGGAATGATCAAAGGATGTCATACGTGTGTACAAATACGCCGAAATGAAACGCACGAGTGTGTGTAACTGGTATGCACTGATAATAATTAAATGAAGAGAAATTGTGGCATAGGATATTGCATAAAAATAAAGTCACTCAGCAAACATGACAAACTAGAAGTTCACCCCTGGAGTCTGGCCTGGAAGCCACACCCTAGTGGCTCTCAAGCCTGACCCCTAGTCAGGGCTCAGGCAGGTGGAAACGACCGGACTTGAAATTGACCTAAGTCTAGCCGGGCGTGGTGGCGCACGCCTTTAATCCCAGCACTCGGGAGGCTGAGGTAGGCGGAGCGTTGTGAGTTCGAGGCCGGGTTGGGCTACAACGTGAGCGCAAGGCCGGTCTGAGCTACATAGTGCAACCCTGCCTCCAAAAACCAGGGCCGGGAGTTTGGCTCAGCGTTTTAAGCGCCTGCCCTGGCAGGTGCGAGGTTGTGAGCTCGATCACCGGTGCCGTAAAAAAAAAAAAAAAAAAAAAAATTGACCTAAGCCTGAAGCTCTGGACAGGAACCAGGTGAGCCCAGAGGATTTTGCCACTTGAAGAAGTCTGACAACCACTGAGTCAAACTGTGCTACTTCTAATTTTTAGAGTATTTAAATAGAAGTAACTCTGGTTCCACCTGTATGCTGAAGATCAACGATCAAAAACGAGGCGTAATTATAATTACGTTACTGCATGATGAACTTAGCAGATGGATTCAGGTTCTTTTGTGTGACCAGCAAAGAACTGCAAGCATGCAACCCAAATGGCAAGTGAAAAGCAGCTGCTTTTATTGAAAATCACTGGAAATGGTGCTCAGGGCAAGTCCGTGCTGACAAAGACGTGGCGCAAACAGGAAATGGAGCTGGGGCTAACTGAATAGCAAAAGCACCGCACATAGATCATAGCACACAGCACAAGCAACACTCCCTGCAGATCAGGCTTTCGGAACTTAAAGGCTGTGCACCTCAGCCCAGGTGCCTCCCCCTGAATCTCTAGGTGTGATTGACAGAGGGCTGTGTTATCTCAGGGGCTCTCAACCTGCATGCTTATCCCAGAATTCATTCTGACCTTAAGTACATGCATGACATGTAGTACATATTTATGAACCCTTACTTAGGTTTGAGTGGGGTGAAGGTGACTGCAGGTCAGGCCAGGGGATTCAACAACACACGTGTGCTCTTGCCTTGAGCTTCGGAGATCTCCTAATTTATTGATGTGTGATTCTCTACCTCTCTTAGGACAATGGAAGGAGGACTTGGCTCTAGGATGCTGTTTAAAAATTAAATGAGTGGAAGGGAGTGACTCCTTCAGCTCCAGTTTCTAACGGCTCTAATTATATTGTCATTTATGTTTGTTCATGTAATTTTGTCATGTAATTCAAAAGCCTGTCCAGGACAGAAGGAAAGAGTATATTTTGGAGCATAATGCTTGTGTAATTCAGACCTTTACAAACTTAGCTGCATTTCCTAAACTTATCAGAAATCCCTGGCAACTGTCAGGGACTCCATGTTCATCATAACTGTGTTTTGGTTGGAAGAACGACCCCCTCAAGAGGGGCCCAGGACTGAAAGGTGTGGGCATTTCTGAGGGGAGCAGAGGGTGCCCACCCTGCTGTCCACTCTGCAGGCTGTCAGCTGGGAATAATTCTATGACGGCAAAGCAATGCACAAAACAAATATTCAAGAGAGACAGTTTTCCTCCTCTCCAGCCCCCACCCCAACATGATACTTGAAAATGGATCCAAGACCTTCACACTAAGCTGCATCCCCAGGCTTTTAAAATACATTTTTTTTTTTCATTTTGAGACAGAGTCTTGCTAAGTGGCTTAATTGCTCAGGCTGGACTTGCCATCCCCCTGCCTCAGCCTCTACAGTGCTGGGATTGCAGGCCTGTACCACCATGTCTGGCTTCTTTTTAGCTTTTGGACCCCAGTGAGAGTAGGGTGTCACCCACCCAGACATGTGGTTAGGATGGCAGCAATTAGTTTCACTAAACTGAAGCTGTTTCTTAGAATCCCCCTGGCTGCAAGGGTCGCACCAGATGGGTGTGGAATCTGGAAGATAAGTGTGAAACAGCAATCACATTGTTCCTGCTTGGTAGGCTGAGGCAGGGCCCCTGGGGTTGTGCAACTCCTGCTTATGGGTGCTGATTCACTGTCTCACCTAATTGTGCACAGCTTTTAGGCTCGCAGTGCCTCCCTTGAGCCCCTACTTGAGCCTTTTTTGGCCTCTCTGACTCCTGGGCCAGGTGTGTGTTTGACTTTTAGTAAATAAAATGTGTGGGAGCCAATTGGCTTGAGCTTATTTCCTGCACCACGCCCAACAGACCCAACCAAAATGGAGTTACTATGGCTGAACTTGCATATCACCAAGACAAAACTAACTGGGCATGGTGGCACACACATGTAATCCCAGCACTCAGGAGGCTGAGGCAGGAGGATTGCTGCAAGTTTGAGGCTAGTCTGGGTTACATAATGAGTTCAAGGTCAGCCTGGGCTACATAGTGAGATCTTGTTTTAAAACAAAAACAAAATCAGAACTAAGTTGTGTCAGGTACTACTCTGGTTTGACTTTCCTAGCACCCAGCCTGTTTTTCAGCACCCACATGATTCTCAGCAAAAACTGCAGCCTCAGCACAGATGCTGTCATTGGAAAACACAGGACAGGATGTCATAAAGAAGAGATAAGGTAGAGCACAAAATCTTCCCAGGGCTAGGACATCTGATAACATTCATACATTTGCACCAGATGCTCTGAGAACTTTGACCACTGATGTTTGCTCAGACCTCCACACATGAGGCCCCATGCCTGACCCCCTCACAGGACACCTTGCCTGATCTTCTCACTTGACCACCCCCTTTCCAAATCCTATAAAAAGCCCTGCTTTTCTTTGTTCCTCACAGATGGTCTTTTTGTTTTCTGTCTTCTCTTGCACCCAGGCAGATTAAGCCTTGTGCCTTGTCGCCTTTACAGAAGCCTGTCAGGTGGTCTCTGGTAGTCTCTGACTCTTGTTGTTTATTACAAGTCATTTGTTTTACCTTTGAAGAACTTGTAGGGGAGAGAGAGGTAGGGCGAGAGGGAGAGAGAGAGAGAGAGAGATATCAAACTTCCCAGGTTTAGCTTAGATGGGGAGGATTTTCCCAGCAGGTGTGAGGGCCTGGGTTTAATCTCCAGCACTGCAAAAATTAAAGAAAAAAATAATTAAGATCTTTGCAATATCTTTGTTATAATTTTGATTTTTGGTATCACACTGTTGGGCTCTGGCTTTTCCAATAGAACATCCACTTGTGGTGCCCTTTATAGCTTCATGCGTCTCAAATTTACTGAGTTACCTTGGATGCACCATTTTCTCTTATACCCAATTTACTCACATGTTGGTTTGTTCATCCTGACCCTATGAGCAATAGGCTGCAATTTATATGTAAGTTTTACGTCAAGTGCACAGAGTAGCAGATACCACTGCTGCCTTTATATTAGAGTCACTGGAGATTTCCTGTGAAAATACACATTCCAAGTCTTCAAATGAGACTTCCTAATTTAGTTCTTCTATGAATAAGACCAAGGAACCTGAATTTTAATATGCTTATCAAATAATTCTGATAATTGTCTAGCTTGGGAAACTATCAACTGGAGTTTACTGTTTTCCATCCAAAGCATCCTTAAGGCCCAGAGAGACCAGCAGCTGCTGGGATGCAGGTGAACTGTGTGGGAAGACAAAGAGACCAGCGGGAATGTCAGCCACACAGTAGGCCCCTCAGTCAAGGGGTACAGAATGAACAGCCAGGACTAGCAGAGTGAAACTGTCAGAAGCAACAGTAACAGTACCAGCCAACAGGTGGTAACGTAGGTGAACCAGCACTGTGCTTGGGAGTGAAGACACAGAATAGAAGCAGACAGTGGGACTTCCCCTTTTCTCTCTTTTTGTTTCTCTTTTTTTTCCCCACTCTTTTTCTTTTTTTTTCTTATTTTTTTCTCTTTTCTAAAAGACTGAGAGAACTCCAGCCACAGAAAACTAATCCCATCCCCCAAACCTAGAGACCAAGTTCAAATAATTCCTTGCTTACTCCTTCATTCTTTCTCTTCTGCCCTCTTTTCTAGTTTCTCAAAGCTTGTGTGATCATCCTTTGTCCTTCAGCCTCCTCAAACTCTTTAATGAAACTGAAAGGGAAGCAATACTCCCTAATTCATTTCTGGAGTCAAGTATTACCCTGATACTAACACCAGAAATAGACCCAACCAAAAAAAAAAAAAAAAAAAAAAAAAGAGCTATAGGCCAATTTCCCTAATAGTCATAGATGCAAAAATTCTCAATAAGATACTAGCAAACAGAGTGCAGCAAATCTTCAAGACAATTATACTCCATGACCAAGTAGGATTCATCCCAGGAATGCAAGGATGGTTCAACATATGCAAATCAATAAATGTAGTATACCATGTCAACAGAGCCAAAGACAAAAGTCACACGATCATATCAATAGAAGCAGAAAAATCTTTTGACCAAGTCCAACACTCATTCATGATAAAAAAAAACCTACAGAAAATCAGAATAGATAGTCTTTATCTCAATCTGATAAAAACCATCTATGACAAACCAACAGCCAACATCATACTAAATGAGCAAAAAGTGAAAGCTTCCACCCTAAAATTAGAAATAAGACAAAGATGTCCACTCTCACTACTCCTATTCAATGTAGTTCTGGAAACAGTAGCCAGAGTAATTAGACAAGAGAGAGAAATAAAAGGAATAAGGATAGGAAAGAAGTTAAATTATTCACAGATAACATGATATTCTACATAGAAGACCTCAAAAACTCCACTAAAAGACTTCTGGATTTAATAAGCAAATTCAGTGGTGTATCTGGATACAAAGTCAACACTCAAAAATCAATAACATTCCTGTACACAAACAACAAACTCACTGAGTGAGAAATTAGGGAAACCACATCCTTTACAATAGCACCCAAAAAATGAAACACTTAGTAATCAATCTAACAAAGGAATTAAATGACCTATGTATTGAAAATTACAGTACTCTGAAAAAGAAGATCAAATAGGATATCAGAAAATGAAAAGATATCCCCTGTTCATGGGTAGGAAGGACCAACATAGTGAAAATGGCCATACTCCTGAAATTATTATACAGATTTAGTGCAATCCCAATCAAAATACAATTAGCATACCTTACAGAAATAGAGAAAACATTCCTCAAATTCATTTGGAAACAAAAGAGACCTAGAACAGCAAAGGCAATCCTGGGCAACAAAGGCAAGGAAGGAAGTATCACAATCCCTGACTTGAAATTATACTACAAAACTACTGTGATAAAATCAGTATGGTACTGGAAAATAAAAACAGACCTGAGGACTAGTGGAACAGATTAGAAGATGCAGACACAACTATAAACATACTCAGCCACCTTATCTTTGACAAAGGGGCCAAACATGTTCATTGGGAGAAAGATAGCCTCTTTGATAAATGGTGCTGGAAAAACTGGCTCTCTACATGCAGAAGACTAAAACTAGACCCATGTCTATCACCATGTACTAAACTAAAGTCAAAATGAATCAAAGATCTAAACACTGAATCTTCTGGATGAGAAAGTAGGTAGAACTCGAAGATATAGGTGTAGGTAGAGAGTTCATGAATGAAACCCAGACTGCACAAGAAATACTTCAAAGAATCAACAATGTGATCTCATCTTATTAAAAAAACTTTTGCACAGTGAAACAAATCACCAGTGGGGCCAGGGATTTAGCTCAGTGGTGTAAGCACCTGCCTGGTAGTAAGCGTGAGATTGTGAGTTTGACCCCCAGTACCAAGAAAAAAAAAAAAAGAAAAGAAAAAAAAAGAAAAAGAAAAAGAAAGAAAGAAATCACCAACAAAGTAAAAATACAACCCACAGAGTGAAGACAATTTTAACCAATGGTCCCTCAGACAAAGGTCTTCTATTTAGAATATATAAAGGATTGAAAGAAATCAGACTCCCCCCCAAATTCAAAGACCCAATCCCAAAATGGGCGTCTAAGATGAATACACACTTCTCAGTATAGAAATACAAATGGCAAATAAATACATGAAAAAATGTTCAACACCACTGGTCATTCAAGAAATGCAAATTGAAATAGCACTGAGATTCCATCTTGCCCCAGAAAGAATGGCTTCCATCAAGAAATCAACCAGTAACAAATGCAGGAGAGCTGTTGGTGGGAGTGTAGACTGGTACAGCCACTGTGGAGATCAGCATGGAGATTCCTCAAAAAACTAAGATTAGAGGTCCCATTCCACCCAGTTACTCCCTTTCTGGGTATCTTCCCAGAACAATCAAAAACATCATGCCTTAGAGACATATGTACACCCATGTTTATAGCAGCATGATTTGTAACAGCTAAGCCTTGGAAACAACCCAAATGCCCATCAACTGAGGAATGGATGAATAAGTGTGATCTTTTTATACAATGGAATACTACTGAGTCCCAAAGATGGATAAACTTGAGACTTTTACAGGTAAATGGATGCAACTTGAGACCATATTCATATGTGAAATAAATCAGACTCATTTGTGAACATAGTATTTTCTCCTTTGTGTGAGAAATTGAAAGTAAATAACATTTAAAATGCACAATAGATATTATGAAATAGGAAGAAATTATTTAAAAGGAAAAAGGAATTAGAAATTGTTTAAAAGGGGAAAGAACAGTGGGGAAAAGGGGAAAAATGCAAATCAGTTGTACTATTAGTGTTTCTTAGATCATTACAGAAAAGGGTCCCTTTGCTTTGCACCTGTAGTGGCACAACACTGAGTGGGTTCAGGGTGGAGCAAAATTGCTCACCTTGTGGCGGGATTGTGAAAGAGCGGAAGACTGGGCTCCCGCTATCCCCTTTGAGGACTTGATGACCTCCCACGAGGTCCCATCTCTTAAAGTTTCCACCACCTCCCAATGATGGGACATGAGGGTCAACCCTTTAATATTTGGGTCTTTGGGGCACATTCAAGGTCCAAACTGTAGTAAAGGCAGACACTTGAAATAACTTCAGTAAATGGTACTCAAATAATGAAATAATCTTAAACCCAGTTTTTGTTTGTTTGTTCCCTATCACAGGTTTTCTAAAATTGTGATCTTTCTATTCTAAAAGAACTTTAGCAGCCAGGCATGGTGGTGCATACCTGTAATCCCAGCATTTGGGAGGCTGAGGCAAGAGAACTGCCATGAGTTTCAACTTGGGCTACATAGTGAATTTAAGGCCAGACTGAGTTACATGGCAAGAAAATGCTAAAAAAAAAAAAGAAAGAAAGAAAAAAGAAAAAAAGACCCAAAACTTTAGTGTTTTTCCTCTGTCTCTCTCTCAAAAAAAAAAAAAAACCTTAAGAACTTTCCTTCTTAGATTGTTTATTTTTCTGCAATTTCAAGTGACAGAGAGTTTCCATCTTTCACAGAAACTGGAGGGCTCTTGGTATTGGGTGATGATTTGTTACTATTTCACATTTACTCTTAAGTTCATTTTTCTCCTGGTTGGAAAGCTTCTAAATGATTGATCACTATCATAACAGATCCTGGGCAGGTACTGTTCTGCTCCCTGTGCTTTCTTTGGGGACATTTTGCTCAAGCTCAGGCTATGTTTGTACCAGGAAAAACCAATTTCTTGTTTTAGACCCAGAGACTATTTGAGGAAACATTCTCTAAATCTAAGTGTTCGGTGTACTTTAAAGCACACACATTTGATTCTCCTGGTTATCAGATCTCAAAAGTCCTTGCTGTAGGAACATATTCCTTTTTGTTTTCCATAATTGACTTTTTATTTTCCATTCAGCAGAGACCAGAAATACCTGAAAAAGGAATCCCATTTAAATCAGACTCTTTTTTTTCCCTTCAGTACTGGGAATTGAAACCAGAGAATACTAAAGCACATTTCCATCCCTTTCTATTTATTCTTGTTTTTATTTTTAAATAGGATCTCACTAAAGTACCCAGGTTGGCCTACAATTTGTGATTCTCCTGCCTCAACCTCCTGAGTAGCTGGGATTACAGGCATGCACTATTACATCCAGCTAGGTGTCTCTTCACTTTTTCTCAACAATTAGACAAATATTAAACCCAGTGCAAACTTTACCTGCATTGTTCCATTCGCATGGGCTTCAGGTGGGGAAATGAACAAAGGTGTTGGAGTGTATGGGAGACAGACTGAGCCCTCCAGGATGGACACAGGACTCTTGGGTCCTGATCTAACCATGTGACCTCAACCAAGTCACTTAAATTCTCTGAGGACTAGCTCATGATATCCAGGAAGGATCTTCATAATGGAACACAGAAGTCCTAGCTGTCCCCAAGGTGCTGTCCCACAGGGGAGTCTACTTGAAAGAACCATCTTAACTTCATAAAATCATAATTCAGGTTTTCCAGATACAAACCGTTTCTATAAATTTCCCTGATGTAAAGATAAAGGCAACTGTTTATCAGAAGAGGGGAAAAGCAAAAATGAAGAGTTCACATTTCCAATGAACATGCGGTGCTTATCCAACAGAAGGTAAACTCAAGGCTGTTCTTGAAAAATCTTGTACAAACCATGGAAGACGGAGGAAAGACAGACAGATTATTCCTTTGAAATCAACCATCTGATTTTGAACTGGGGAGACGTCAGAAATTTCAAGAGTCTTTTGAGTGATGCTGATTACTGTTTTAGAAAATTCTTTGCCTGAAAACAATTATGTCATGGAACCCCATGTTTTGCCTACATTCTATGTCTATAAAATTGGATTAAAATGTGGAAAATTTTTGAAATGAAGCAGAAACAGCATGCGAAAAAATAACCCCCAAACTCTCTTTGTAAATAAGTGGTAAAAATTAATTTCTAGAATTCAGTGGGCAACTCTGCATGTTCTCCTTACAAACCAGAATGTTGTTTTGTGGTGCTGAGGATTGAACCCAGGGCCTTGTGCATGCGAGGCAAGTGCTCAACCACTCAGCTACATCCTGATCTCTCCAGAAGGATGACTCTGATAAATTGCCTCCAGTCACATAATTTTTTAAAAATTCCAAAATGTATCTTCATTATTTTCTAAAAGACAAACAATAGCTCTGATTTCCTCTATAATTTAGTCTACAGATCGTATTTGATTGACTTTCGTTCCTTGCCAAAACAGAAGTAGGATAATTTAACCAAAAGGAGAAGTCTTAGAAGGATTCTTATTACAGAATATGCATTTATTCATTTGAGCATTTATTGAAGGTTTCTGAGAATGTAGTTATTTATGGCTTATATCTAAATGTTCCCTGAAAAGCCTCATGTGCTCATAAGTGGGGTTCTGGAGAGGTGGCTGGATCATTCCACTGATTGCTTTAGCATAGTTCTGGGTGTGAGCAATGGGAACTCCCACCCTGGGTGAGGAGGGCACCATCCAGCAGGTTTACAGCCTGGATGAAATACAAAGGGAAAGGAAGGCTTGCTGCTGTTGCTTCCTTCTTCCTGTCTGCCTTGCTATGGACTGTTTCTCCTCTGTAGTGCCCCTCTGCCATGCTCGTCTGGGAGTCAGCTGAGTATGAACTGAAATGACTACAAACTGTGAACTAAAATAAACCTTTTCTCCTTTAACTTAGGGGTTTTGGGTATTTTGTCCCAACAGTGAGGAACTAACTAAGACAGTAGTAATAAATTAAAACAATGACTCCGATCTCATGAAGCTGGACTCTATGGAGTGAAAACCTATAACAAACAAACAAAAATATAATATAAGCTAATGATAAGTGCTACAAAGACAAAGGATTGTAAGAGTGCAAAGAGCTGGATGTCATGCTGCACATCTTTAAAGTCAGGATGCTAGCAGGCTGAGGCAAGAGACTCACATGTGCAAGTCCAGCCCGAGCAATCTAACAGCTTAATAAGATTCTATCTTAAAATAACACTTTTTAAAGAAAAGGACTGGAGCTGGGCATGGTGGCACATGCCTATAATGCCAGCACTACTCGGGAGGCTGAAGCAGGAGGATCATTGCAAGTAGGAGACCAGCCTGGGTTACAAAGTGAACTAAAGGCCAGGCTCAACTGCATATTGAGACACTGTCTCAAAAAGACCAAAAAAAAAAAAAAAAGCCGTTTAGGTAGAACATTGTTTTCTGAATCTCTAGTGAGCTGACATTTGCACTGAGACCTGAAACAAATGAAGGAATCAAGCATGAATTTAGCTACAGTAGTGATTGGCAAAGTTTTTCTTGAAGAGACCAGAGAGTAAGTCTTCCTGGCTAAACATAGGTGGACAGTAAATATTTTTGGTCTTGTGAATTGTCCAGTCTCTGTTGTAACTACACAACCCTTCCCCTAAGAAAGAAGCCACAGACAATATAAACAAGTGTGGCTGTATTCCAGTAAAGTCTTATTCATGAACAGTGGTTAAGACCAGCATTGTTAGAAAGATGAAATAGGATAAACTAGGGAGGAAAACATCCTGGTGCATCACATGATAGGAGGTAACTACCATTGTATGGGTTTCTGGTTGGGGTTTTATAAATGTGTCAGTGATTCTCAAACTCTTTGGTCTCAGGATATTTTGTGCTCTTAAAATACATAAAACATCTTTTGTTTCTGTGGCTTATATCTGTTGCTATGTACTGTACATGAAATTAAAATTGGGAATTTAAAAAATATACTTGTTTTTGTACCAATAACTGTGTAGTTACCCATGGAGGCAGGATGAGCCAGTGAATAGCATAACCAGCAGGTGGCCACAGCCGAGAGACTCGCTTCTCTTTCTTTGGCTTGAGCGATGGCTCGCTGCCTGCTGACCGCAGGTGTCTGATGCACTGCCCGACAGCCAACGTGCTTTTGAGTTGCAGTGCTGCCTACAGAGAGCTCGTGGTGTGATCTGTGCAGCTGTGTGCTACACCTGCTGTCTCACCCACATAACCAACCCAAGTTGTAAGTTTCAATCATTTGTATTCAGGGCATGGAGAATGGCATTAAGGCCCTCCTTAAAGCAGCACTGGGTCCTGTGTCTCAGCCTTGGCCAGATAGACTCTCAAGAGACCTATGTATCTGGGGAGCCTCCTCAGATTAACAGTGTGAAAACAGTAAAGGGAATGAACATTTTTATGGGAGACACTGCTGTCATTACAGATAATGGGCCTTGCTGGAGAGCCAGTGGTTTCAGCCCTTACTAGGGTCCCTAATCAAATATGGGAGCCAAGAGTCATCACTGGACATCAGTCAGTCATCTATCTATACATTAGCTTCTAGCCAACAGTCCAGCCCATCTGCACATTTGTACAGACACTTAGGCTATTCATTCCCAGGGGCGTGGTAATCTGGTCCAACCAATGGCAACAGCAATTCCTCATCCAAGGTTGCACCCTTTGAGGTAAAGAACTATTGGAATCTTGCCTCAGACATACCTAAAATACAAACCAAGATCACATGGATCTCTGTATATTCTAAAGCCACAAGTGAAGGTTCACCAAGACACTTCTTATCTTTCTGAAGCTTCGCACGTTATTGATAGTGATGAAGGCACACACTGCGTTTTGCAAAACATACAGTGCTGAGCTCTTCCACACAGCATTCAACAGCACTCTTTTCTCTCTTAACAGCCTCTGCTACAGCTTCACAGAGCAACATAATGGCTTAGTTGTTACAAGTTCAAATGGTGCTGGTAACATTTCAATCATCCTTGGGCATCAGAAATGAGTTTTAATAAAGTCTGACTCCATTTTTTACATTTGACTGACGATATCTTTTGGCCGCTAGCCCTCACCTTTCCCTCTTGATTCACACTTGGAAACACTGATAAGAAAGTTTATCAGTTCCTTCTTTTGGTGTTGATCAAAAGTTCAGGCCACAAAAACCCCAATCCAAGTATGGGAACCTTTAAACCCCAACGCTCCTTAATCACCTTAAAACACCAATTTATCAACTATCACTGCTTTCGCAAGCCACTTACAGACTTTCTTGGGAGTCTGCCTTGCTGGTCCCAGAAAATCTCATTATGTTAGTAAGAAACTTCATACTCTTTTGCTTTATTGTGACATCATTAATCTAAACTCCCAAATCAAATTTTGTGTAAGGTGTAGTGGTGCATGTCTGTAATTCCAGCACTATGGGAGACTGAGGCAATAGGACCACAAGTTCAAGGCCAGCCTGGGCAATTTAGCATCTCACTAAAGTTGTTTCAAAATAAAATGGGCAAATGATAAAGCTCAGGATGAAGCTCTGGATTTGATCTCCAGCACAGAAGAAAAAAATTGTGTGGGAATTCACCTAGCTCTATAAGTTGACGATAACAATAATAAATTTATCACATGTTAAACAAAAATAACACACTTTTAAAAATAAAAAAATTACTATTTTGCAATATAGAAAAACATTTGGTGAGAACAACATTGTTTTATATTTTCTGACATCCTTTTAATGCCTAATAGAAGCAGATGATCATTCTGCTTTCGTCAGTCTATTGCACTCTGTTGTTTAAGAGTTTGAAGAAAAATCTATTGTTTTAGTTAGTTTTATGTTTCTGTGAACAAAAACTTGAGATAATGAATTTAAAGAAGGAAAAGTGTATTTTGGCTCACAGTTTCAAAGTTTAAGCCTGTGATCCTGGTGTTCTGGGCCTGTGGCAGCACAGAACATGACACTAGGAGCACGTGGTAGAGGAGGCCTGTTCATCTTTTGGCAGCCAGGAAGCAAAAAAAAGAGATAGGAAGGGGTGGGGTCCCAACATCCTCTTTAGGGCCATGCCCCCATGACCTCACTTCCTCTCAGCTTCTACCTTTTAATGGTTCCACCCCTTAACAGGAGCTGGAAAACAGTTCTTTAACATAGGTATGGGCCTTTGGATGGACATTTCAGATCCAAAGTTCAGCATCTGTCCTGACTGATACATGGTTGGAAAGGGGGAAAATATTTCAATAGTGTTGTTACTTTATTTTTTTTAATTTTTATTTTTATTGGTACATGCTTTCAGATCAACATAATGATTGGATTTATCATGGGAAGTTGGTACTTGTACAGAACACATCTTAATTCTTTTTGCTTCCCTTTCTACTCACTCCTCTATCTCTTGGTCAATAATAGCATTTTTAGATCAGTGTGGTATTCTTTGATGGTTTGATATTACCAAAATTTTGCAAATGACAGGTTCCTAGCCATTAGTTGCATTATGGAATCTGAAACTGTATCAGTGAACATTTTATATTCCACATATAAAATCTGTCTTGCAAGTTGAGTGGAACTTTTACCTGTGTGTAAGTCTTTAACATCATTCATTATTTGAAAAGTACTGATGAACTAAGTCATACATAAGTTGACACATTTCACTGGGTATTATTTTAAAAATAAAAACAATTTTTGTCTCATCAGAAAATTCTTTCCATGTTAGGAAATTGTCAAGTTTGTGGTGGTGGATACAACTTTTTGAAAGTTTTAATTTTTGCTGGAAATTTCAAATTATGTCGCTGGCCATAAATACTATCAACTGCTTTTTATTAAAGTCACAGTTTCATTTCATTAATTTTGAGGAAATGCCAGCCTAATCCCCAAGTCTGAATAACTCTATTCTTTTAAGTGAAAAAGGTGTTTCATGAAAAAAAATGCAGTTTGTTCAGTTCACAGCTCAGACAGTGGCTTCAGGGCCTTTCCCGATGACCACTGCACCTCAGTTCACAGAAGTACCTTGCGTGTATTTATTTGATCACACAGGAACATCCACTCTGAGGTCCAAGGTCTCATCTAAATATCACCTGCGCCAGGTGGGGTGAGACTCAATGAACAATTCATCCTAAGGCAAAATTCCCTGTGTACCTGCGAAACCAGACAAATAATATGCTTTCAAAATATGGTGGTGGGACAGGCATCGGATAGACATTTTCATTATTAAATGGAGAGATCAGAGAGATGGAAGGAGTGAAGCATCCTTGGAAGTCCAAAGCCCTGGAAGTCAAATTCCATTAGACCCTGAGGGTTGGGGGTAAACCTCTCTGGCTTAGAGCAGTGCCCCCACCACCACCCCAGCCTTGTGCTCTCTGTACAGCTCTGCCCAAGCTCTACTGGGCAGTAACCCCAGCCTCCAAAATGGAAGTGCAGGCGGCCTTGCCTGCTTGTGAGGGGGTGGCGGCCCTCATCATCTCTGAGTTGCCTTTGTAGTTCTTCCCTTTCCTTGAAGAACAGTGCACATTTACAGCTGAAGAGTTTTATGGTTCAAACCTATAAAATCCAAAAAGTTGATAGTCATTCTTCATTCCTTCCTATCTTTGCTGTCTCCTTTAACTCAAACTGGCAGTATATGTGTTTCTGGCTTCTCTTGGGGGGACCTATTAAGCTTGGGAGTTGCACCCTTAGTCACTTTTCAAAAATTATCTTCTTCAGTCATATTCTCAGTGTTTTGGGAACAATCTCTAATCTCAGTCTCTCTCTCTCTCTCTGTCTCTCTCTGTCTATCTCCTGTCTCTTTATCTTCCTCTCTTTCTGCCACAGGATAGGCAAAGAATTTTCAAAATCTTGAAGTCTGGTCCCAGGTTGAGTAACGATTCCTTCCTCAATTCATCTCTTTACGGTCACATTTTGCTAGCATTGAGTAGGTCTCAAGTCCCTCCTTCAATACTTAATTTAAAAAATCTCTGCCTCCGAACATCCAATTTCATCACATCCACAAAACAGTGCGGTGTAGTTCAGCCAAGTTCTTTTTCACTTAAAAATTTCTTTTTATTATCATTCCTTTTTGAGACAGAGTCTTATCATGTACCTCAGGCTGGCTGTGAACTTGCGGCTATCCTGCCTCAGCCTTGCAAGTGCCGGTTTTACAGGCATGTACTATTATGGCTAGCCCTTTTTAACTTTATAATAAATAACATCTTTCTACTAGCTTTCCCAAAACACATTTCCATCTATTAATTATTATCCACTCCAGCATGCCTCCCAAAACTCTTCCAGCTTCTTCCCGTCACCCAGTTCCAAATCCACTGCTGCGTGGTTTGGTGTTCGTTGTGGGAGCCCTCTATTCTCAGCATCAAAATGTGTCTTAGGGTTCTCCAGAGAAGCTGGATCACCCGAGATCTAGACAGGTTACATGATTGTGTGCCATGACCCATGCGGCTCTTGAGGTTCTTGAGGTGAAGGACCTTGAGAGTATGAGAAAATAAAGAGAAAAAGCTGGAGTCAGGTGGAGCTCTTACTCTCCTGATGGGAGGAAAGGAACTACTCAACCACTGTAGCACCTTTATTTATATACCCAGAAGGATGATGTCAGTGTCAACCCTGCTACCTAGCAACCCATTGCTTGGATTGCCTAGGGGCTCGGTGTTTTTCTGGGTTGAAGCAGCTTCCTCACATGGCTTGCCCTGGACACTCTTTGTTCCTGGGGCAGCCATGTCCTGGCCATGCTGCAGCCTTGCACATGTGGTCAATTTCCAGCTTCAACGGCTTCCAACAATTGTGGGCTGAGAAGTCCCAAGACCTGCAATGGGAAAGCTTGAGTAATACAATTCCAGGCCATGTCTGAGAGCTGACATTAAGTTCCAGCCAAGTTGGCATCCAAAGGCAACTCGAAGATGACCAGGAAGAGAGAATGAATTATCCCTCACTCAACCTTTTATTCAGGTCTAATTTGTTTGTTTGCTTATGTATTCTTTTTTTTTTTTTTTTTTGGTCTTTTTGAGACAGGGTCTCACTATGCAGTTCAGACTGGCCTCGAGCTCACTTTGTAACCCAGGCTGGTTTTGAACTTGCTGTGATCCTCCTGCCCCAGCCTCCTGAGTGCTGGGATTACAGGAGTGCACCACCATACTTGGCTTGCTTATTTATTCATAAATAAATGCTGGAGATTAAATCTGAGGCCTTCACACTGAGCTACATCCACGCCCCTTACTTTTTGAGACAGGTTATTGCTAAACTGCTGAGTTGCTCAGGCTGGGCTTGAACTTGTTGCCCTCCTGCCTCGTCTATCCAGAGTACCATGATCACAGGCATGTGCCACGGTGTCCCACTTCTTGTCTTTTTTTCTTTTTTTTTATTTAAGAGAAAGAAAAAAGACACATATAAGAAAGGCAAAAAGCAAAAGAGACAAACAAACAACTAGAGTAAATGCGCAACAGTAACATTACAGATTTACAAAACAGGATGATGGAAACTTGACAATGGTTGCAATATTGCACATCGTTATCTTCAAAATGATTGTTTACGTTAACAGATATAGACATGTAAAATTGATCTAACCATACGAGTATCAATTGTTCTCTCTAAATAACTAATACATTCAGCAGTATGTTCATTTTAGTTATCTTACATATACATATATACAGATTTATATCTTTTCTTTTTCCCTTCCCTCTTTCCCCCTTTTCCCTTCCCAATTACTTGTACTCTTCAAGCTGTTTTTTACCCTTACATAGTATTTATTGTAGATTTTGGATCATATATACTTTTTCAGTTTCTTACACTAGGGAGACAATATGGTATTTACACATGTGGGTTTGATTTATCTCACTTATGAGTATGGTCTCAAGTCGTGACCATTTGCTTATAAAAGTCTCAATGCAATCTTTCTTAATAGCTGAGTAGTACTCCATTGTATAAAAAATACCGCATCTTTTTTATCCAGTCTTTAACTGATGGGCACTTGGGTTGTTTCCAAGATCTAGCTATTACAAATTGGGTTGCTATAAACATGGGTGCACAGATACCACTGTGGTATAATGTTTTCAATTCTTCTGGGAAAATGCCCAGAAAGTCCCACTTCTTTTTAAGTCTTTCATAGTTTGAATGAGACCCACAAATGGGGAGGGCAAAGTGCTTTACTTAGTCGACTGATTAAATATTAATCTCATTCACAAACATCCTCACAGACATATGCGTAATGACCGATCTGAGATCTGGGCACCCTGTGACCCAGTCAAGTTGCATAGTGTAATATTGCCCTTTTGTAAAATGATAGAGAACATGACTGTCCAGACTGAGAGAGGAGTCTGGAAATCATGGCGTGTTGGAAGGACTCGAAAGAACAGATCATGTTAATCCAAAGGAGTTTTTCAGTAAGCGTGACAGTTCTCTTCTCTTATCCAAAGGGTCCTGGTGCACAAGAGGTCATGGCTGCTCCATGTGGCCCCGACAAAAGGAAAGTCCAGGGTGACGAGATCTGACTTCCACACCTAGGAGTGGAAAAGAATCTGGGCTCCTTAGCAAGTTATTTAAACTCTTAACTATCTATGTTTATTTCCTATGTACAATGAGATTGATAGTGGTACCTTCGATCAAATGCTCTCATAAAGCATTGTTGTGAGCAATGAACAGTGTTATATATGAAGGAGACTTAGTATGCCTAGCATGGTGATGCACACCTGTAATCCCAGCACTCTGGAGGCTGAGGCAGGAAGACTGCTGTGAGTTTGAGGCCAGCCTGGGCTACAGAGTAAGTTCAAAGTCAGTGTGCACTACAAAGTATGACATCCTCTCAAACAAAACAAAACAAAACAAAACAAGACAAAACAAAACTAAACAGTCTAGCTCAATAAATTATAGGGAAAAAAAGTAACAAAAATTTGAACTTATCTAAAAACGAAGTATTTCTCCACCATCAGAACCATCCAAATAGGGCCTGGAAGACCATTTGCAAAATGCTAAAAATAAAATTCATTTACTGTGTGGGTCCACTTAACTGGAAGACTTGGGGTGGCGTGCACCTGCCAGACAAGCATGCTGCCGCTGAGCTACATGAGATATTTCCATAGCACTACATTCTTACTGGTGGCATTACAGTCTTGTAGCACTGCAGTCACTCTTGCTATAGGAAAGTTTGAATTCATTCCAGTGCAATTGCTATATTAGGGAACTATCTGAGCATAATGAGAATTTCACATTGGCTTATGTGAGATTTTATGTGCACGAAAGACTTCTATGACTTTACTACTCCAAGTGTGGTTTGTGGACTGGTGATATTGGCATCCCTGGAAGGGGTCACAAACCTAGAGTCTTGGACTTTGTCCTGTCTTAATGGGTGAGGCTCTGCATTTTAACAAGTTTCCCAAGTACTAGATGCACACACTGCAATTAGAGGAGAACAGCTCTGATTCATTCCCTCCCCATTCTGTGATGAAAGTGGCCAGACACTTGGACAGGAGACTCAGAGGGGGTCTTAGGTTGTTAATTAGGGCTTCCTGAATCCACTAACACTTACTCCGCCAGACTACAGGGAGGTGGCATTTTTTCTTTCTTCTCACCTTGGATTTTTTTTTTCCCATTTTACCATGGCAATTTATTCCTGAGATATTTCCATAGCAGTACATTCTTACTGGTGGCATTACAGTCTTGTAGCACTGCAGTCACTCTTGCTATAGGAAAGTTTGAATTCGTTCCAGTGCAATTGCTATATTAGGGAACTATCTGAGCATAATGAGAATTTCACATTGGCTTATGTGAGATTTTATGTGCACGAAATGCTGGGCAAGGCAAAAAACTGCATCCGGCTGAGCCGAGCCACAGAGGAAATCCACGCGCAGTTCCCAGCCTCACGCCTGACCCGTCTTCGGGCCACCAGGGCTCCCTGCGGCACAGTGGGCCACACCCAGACATGCTGAGGGATTCCACTTCCCAGGAAAGCTCCAGACTCACCCAAACTGCTTTCACGTTTGCAAATTAAATTCCTCCACCTGAATCTCCAGATAGCTCATTCCCAGACACTGTACACAGACTCACCGGGAGTGGAGACATTTAAAGAGACATTAAAATTTCTCAAATACAAGATCCCATTTCCTTCTGACATTAGCAAGGTTCTTTTTCTAAACACTGTGCGTGCGGGGGAGGATGTGACGGAGACAGGAGAAAAACAGTGATGAAAGCAGGTTGCCAGGAGGTGGCGCCTGGAGCAGGGAGATTGGTGGGACGCAGCCTTGGGAAGATGAGGTTGGCGCATCTCAGCCGGCCCAGAAGAGGTCCCTAACCGTGCGGGCACCAAGGAAAGGCCAGGCGCAGCGGTGCGGTGCGGGGTGCGATGAAATAGGACAGGATGGGATGAGATGGGATGGGGGAATCCTAATGTCCCAACAGCAAACCAGAAACTGAAGAACAAATATTTTTCATTCCCCACTAATTCGTCAACATAGACTAGCGGTGTTCAAACTCCTTGGGGTGCATAAGAATCAGCCAGGTTGTGTGGTGTCGACAATGTAAATATAACAACGGGCCCAAACCATGATTTAGATCAGCGAGTTGTGCATCATAGGAAACAACCTGTGGCCCAGGTATGGTGGTGCACGTCTGTAATTCCAGCACTCTGAGAGGCTGAGGAAGGAGGATTACAAGTTTGAGTCCAGGTTGGGCAATTCAGCAACTTAGTAAGAACCTGTCTCAAAACCGGACGTGGTGGCGCACACCTTTAATCCCAGCACTCGGGAGGCTGAGGTAGGAGGAGCGTTGTGAGTTCGAGGTTCGCTTGGGCTACAACGTGAGTGCAAGGCAGGCCTGAACTACATGGTGAGACCCTGTCTCAAAATACTAGGGCCGGGAGTTTGGTTCAGCAGCTTAAGCACCTGCCTGGCAGGCGCGAGGTTGTGAGTTCAATCCCTGGTGCCACCAAACAAAACAAAACAAAAAAACAAAAAAAAAACCTGTCTCAAAATAAAATTTGTAAAATGCCTGGGGCTGTAGTACGATGTGAAGGCTCTGGGTTCAATCCTCAAAGAACGGAGATGGGGAAGGATTAGGAGAAGAAGCAGTCCCTGGGGTTCCTGATGCAGGTACGGTCCTTAGGCCACAGCCATAATGATAGAAATCCCTTTTATTGGTAGCTTTGCTTTCTGCTATTTCAGTTATCCACAGTTAACTGTGGTCCGAAAATGTCAAATGGAAAATTCCAGAAATAACGTGTAATTTCCAAAGTGGTGCGCCCCTCTGAATCCTGTCATAAAATCCACATGGCTCTGCCCTGGTCAGCCCAGGACAAAAGTTTTCCCTTTGTCCAGGGCCTCTGTATGCCCATTCACTTCACAGCTGCCTGGGTCATCAGACAGCTGTCACAATGTCAGAGGGTTTGTGTTCAGCTGATCCATTTTACTTAATAATAACTCCAAAGGGCAAGGATAATGAGGTTGGTGATTTGGTTATGCTAAAGAGGTGCCATAGAATGTTATCAGGGAAAAGGCGAGAGTCCTTGACTGAATAAAGAAGGAAAAATCAATCAGACATCAAGGTTGTTAACTCCACAGAAAAGAATGAATCATCCATTTGTGAAACTGTGATGAAGGAAAGAGGAATTTGTGCTTAGTTTCATGATCACACCTCTGAACTTGATAAGCGCTTAGTTAAGATGGAAAAGGAAAAGATGGAAAAAGCATTAAATGTGTGGATGTATGTACAGGAAAACAGTGTCTAGAGAGCTTGGTTCTACCAGTGGTTTATACTACTACTACTGTGGGTCTGATAATATAACTCCCTATGGATAAGATTAGGGGAAACACATTTATTGTCCTAGGTTTGTGTACAGTAGTAACTCATTTTGAACCAGGAATAAGGATGCATGCCTGTAGTCTTAGTACACCGGGAGGCTGAGGCAGGAGCATCACAAGTTTGAGCCTAGCCTGGGTAATTTTGGGATTTAATAAGACCCTGTCTCAAAACAAAAGATAAAAGAAGGGTTGGAAGTACTGCTCAATGGGGTTCAATCTATAGTACTGAAAAACAAAAGAAAACCCTAACAATGAATTTTACCTCTGTTTTTTTTTTTTTTTTTTTTTTTTTGCGGCACCGGGGTTCGAACTCACAGCCTCATGCCTGCCAGACAGGCATGTAAACCACTGAGCCAAACTCCCAGCCCTAGTTTTTTTTGAGGCAGGCTCAGGCTGGCCTTGCACTCGAGTTGTAGCCCAAGCCGGCCTCGAACTCACAACGTTCCTCCTACCTCAGCCTCCCAAGTGCTGGGATTAAAGGCGTGCACCACCACGCACAGCTCTACCTCTGGTTTTATGAAGGGCTTTCACACCGAAGACTGAGAATTTTCCTTTTACATAGGTGGAAGTCTAAGGCTTACTGTTCCTGTGCCCTTTGCTCAGCTTTTCCCAGGCCCTGCTCAAAGGTGAAGATGAACTCAGTGTGTTTCAAAACACTGCTGGACCTGGTGGTGCACGCTTGTAATCCCAGCACATGGGCGGCTGAGGCAGGAGGATTGCTGCGAGATTCAGGCCAGCCTGGGCTCCACATAAATTCAAGGCCAGTATGGGCTATATAGTTGAGACCCTAAACAAAAACAAAACCATGGAACCTGGTCCATAGTCATCTGGGAACTTGTTAATAATATGGGGGTCCCATCTGGCTGTGTTGCATCTGAGTCTCAGCAAAGTGGGTTTCAGCAAAACTCCCAGTGATGCTGAGAACAAAAACTGCAGCTGGGGGGCCCTGGATCCTGAAACCAGACCCTGGCGCCTAAGGCAGCTCAGGGTCCTGATCTCCCGAGGGCAGTACTGAGTGGGGCCAGTGGCTCAGCCAGCCTGGAGGAGGTGCGAGGTGGACCCAGCCCGGCCGCTTTTGACCTTTTCCCTTGGTTAGTCAGACGCCAGCGCCTTCTCTGTTCTCGCCAAGGCCTCACCCTCTCTATACATCCAGTCTCCGGGGAAGCCTGCTAGCAGATGAACTCATATTCCACCCCTCCCACAGGCCATCTGGATGCCCTGACCTCAGCCCAGGACCCGGCCCCCAGGGGAGACTCGACGGGTTCCCACTCCGCTTCCTCATCCCTTCTGCTCGGACACAGAATTTTAGTCTTGCTGTTTGTTCCTGAAAGTTGAGAATTCCCTGCCTCCCGCATGCAGACATCTGATCCCCCTCTGCCTGCAGGGCCGGGCTCCAGCAACTCCTTTGTGAGGTCCCAGCTCTTCCCCTCTCAGCCCACTTTCCAGGAAAGAAACGAGCTGGCTCCCCCTCTGCGCCCCTCTGGGCCCTGAGCTTACCTCAGCCTTTACCTCACTCTTCTGTAATTCTCGCTTTACTCTTCTGAACTCCTTGCTGGATTCCCTATATCTACATTCACTCTTGGCTCAAACTAGGCCAGCAGGAAAACTTCCTTGGATGGAATGAAGCTTTGAGTTCCTTCTCACTACAGGCGGAGAGCGGCATCCTGCACTTCTGTGTGTGGATTTCCAGTCTCAGGGTGACCGTGAGCCCGAAGTGCCCCGGAGCGGTCTCCATATCGTGTGGAATAACGGAGACCCGTCCCGCACTCAGCCTTCCAGCGCGCAGCCTCCCCGCGCCATTGTTCTGTAGCCCTGGGCTGTTAGTCTTGCTGCCAGAGAATAGCAGGAAGGATGCTACCTTGCTTTGGAGGGGGGCAGTAGGACAGCAGGCATAAATGCGGAGCATCACGGGCAAGTGAAGAGGTGTGGACACCCCATCTCTGAGTCATGGGGTTGACTGGGTTCACCTGTATTCGGGAGTCAGCTTTGGCCAGGCTGTGCCCCGGGAGAAAAATCTAGACAGGGGACAGTAAGAGGGGCCTCATGACTGAAACTGACAGTGTTTATCCATGAAAATTAGTGCATAGACAAAGCATTAAGCGTTTTGTCTCAAACTTATCTTCGTAACAAAGGATTCTTCAGATTATACAAGGGTCTTTTTAAGAAGTAGCTTCAGCCAGGGGTGCGGGCACAGCCCTCTGGTGAGGGTGCTGGGGGGTGGGCATGGGGTGAAGTCAGTGGATGGTTAAGCTCGAGGCCAGCATGGGCAACTTAGTCCCTACCTCAAAATAGAATTTAAAATGAAATGCAGTGTAGGGGTAGAGCACTTTGCCTAGCATGTGTGAGGCCCTGGGCTCCACACCCATCACTGCAAAAATCAAAAGAAAACAAAACAAAAACCATTTTCTCGCTTGTGTACTTACAGATTGTTATGTGCTTAACAGAGGGGGAAACTAAGAAGCAGAAATGTTTTAAGTAGCTGCTTATTAAATAGCATTAAAATAAAGATAAAGTTATTCTGAAAATATGATGCTAAAAACTAATATTTTCCTACCTTTATCTTTAAAATGTTATCTGACCAGTAGGTTTTTTGTTTTTTAATTTTATTAGGTAGGAAGCCAAAGTTCCAGCTCAGGATTGGATCCAGGGAGCATAAAGGCCTGACTAGAGGGATAGGCCTTGACTTAACAGAGGTAGCACAACTGAAGCTATGGGTCCACTCCCCTCCTCTCACCGGGAGCTGGCTGATCAATGCCCCAGGCCCACTGCCACATCTCTGTCCTAAGGCCTACTCCTGGGAGACAGAGATAAGGAAAATCAAAGACTCCTAATTCCACTATTTATTTTCCACAGTGACTCTTGAACAGGGAAATCTTCCTGTGACACCCTCAGGTAATTTGGGGTTTCTCCAGAATTTTGTTATCTTTGTATCACCATGAAAATTCAAAGTCAATGGGTTGTGTTACTAACTAGTTTTTAATAATTGTATAAAAATAAGAAATGGTAAGTAAAATTTCCTTAAGACATTTACTACTTAAATAGTCTTCATCATTTTTCTTTTAACCTCCCTGGAAGAAGAACCTATCCACAAAAGCAGCCAAAGATGCAATCTAAAGACACTAACCTCCCAGGGAGGCTGAGGCAGGAGGATCACTGTGAGTTCAAGGCCAGCTTGGGCTACACAGTGAATTCAATTCGAGCCTAAACTGTGTTGTGAGACCCTCTCTGTTTCAAAAGACCAAGAAAACATTTTTATGTTTGCAGGCACATATTTGCAGTACATAATAATTTACATTCATCATGGGGAGTTGGTACAGGTACATACCACATTTTAATTCCCCTTCTCCTCCCAGCTCCTTCTGTCTCTTCATCTTTTGCCCATTTGCACAAGATCTATCTTTTTAAAATATTAAATTAATCTGTTTTATGCTATCCAATTCAAAATGTAAATACTATTTTTCTGACATTTTTACCACATAAAGTACATCTATTTGGAAGAGTGATATGCAAATATAGCCCAAGAATTCTGATTTGTTGTTGTTGTGTTTTTTTTTTTTTTTTTGGTACCAGAGATAGAACTCACAACCTCGTGCCTGCCAGGCAGGCACTTAAGCCACTAAGCTAAATCCCCGACCTAGCCCAAGAATTCTGAAAAAGAAAAAAAAAATTACCTCTGAACATTAAAAGATATACACAAAAATGTTCAGAGTGGCATTACTGATAGTAACCAAAAGCAGATGAGGGCCGGGGATACAGTTCAGAGGGGCTTCACCTGCCTAGCAAGTGCAAGGCCCTGATATTGATTCCTGGTACCAAAAAAAGAAAACAGAAAGAAAGAAAAAACAGACCAAAGGCAAATGAAATCCAAATGTATATCAACAGAAGAATAAATCGTTGCACAGTCATACAGCAATAAAAATGAACTTCTGCTACATTGAACGTCATGCATATAGTAGATAGACTTATGAGTCATCAAATAGTATATTCTATGTGATCTATTTACATAGAGTTCAAAAGTAGGTGAAACAATTCAAGGTGACAGAGGAAGCAGGAGAGTAGCTCAGGATTGATACTCTATGTCTTGGTCTGCGTAATAGTTACACAAGTATGTTCTCTTTGGGAATCTGATCAAATAGCCTATGTATAATTTGTGCACATTCTGTGCCCCTGATACTATACAGTTGAATTAAAATTTCTTTTCCTTTTTTTTTTTTTTTTGTGGTACTGTCAATGGGAGACAGGGTCTGTCTGCTGAGCTACATCCCCACATCTTTTTAAATTTTTTCATTTTGAGACAGGGTCTCGTTAAGTCACTAAGTTACCCACATTGGGCTAAAATTTGTGATCCTCTTGCCTCAGTCTCCCTGAGTATTGGGATTCCAGGCATGCACCGTCACTGCTGGTTAAATTTAAAATTTTTATTGTATATATTTTAGGAGTACCACATGATGTTTTGATGCTCTTCTTTTGAGATACATAGATTTATATGATGAAGTGATTATCATAGTCGAGCAAATTAACATAACAACAAATCATACAGTTTCCTTCTCCTTTTTTTGGTGGTAAGAGTATCCAAAATCTCTCTTAGCAAATTACTGGTATACAATAATATAAGTAGCTACAGTCCTTATGTTGTAAATTAGATCTCTAGCTTTATCCATAAAGGTAACTTTGCACCCTTTGACTAATATTTCATTTATCCCTATCCCTCAGGGCCTCACCACCCATAACCACTATGTATTTCTTTTCCTTTCTTTTTTTTTTTTTTTTTTTTCTAAAACCTTTTTAAAAGCACTCCTGTTAGCCTTGAAATTCTACCTTCAGAAAGTTTTCCTAGGGAAAACAATAAACAAGAACTCCCAGAGATATACAAAGATACATGAAGTACTGTTTATAATTAAAAAAATAGAAGCAACCTAAATGTCTAATGATGAAGGAACCAGATGAATAATTTATGATAGTTACACACACTGACACACTATCCAGCCCACTGTGGATGATAAAAATCTACATTTATTGACCTAGCAAAAGGCTGCAGTGACATAAGCAGTAAGGCATATTGACATTTTCAAATCCAACACCAAAATGCTTTCCATTGTCACCTTGGGGTGGGGGGTTTATGTCCGCTTGCTTTTCTTTTTGCTTATATATATTTACCGACTTTTCTATGAAACGCGTATCTTTAAAAAGACAATCATTTTATGTACATTAAGAAGGTGCAGCTATTGATACACAGAGAGCTGCCTCCTCTAAGAACTATAATTCTGTAGATAGATTTCAGAATAATGATCCAGCCACTTACTAACCATGCTGCTTTGTGGGTGCTGCCTTGAGGTGAGAATTCCCTGTTCTAGTGTGCACGTCAGTGATACGGCACATGCTTAGCTTGCAGGCAGCTCTGGGTCCAGTTCCCAGTGTGGAAAAAAAGAAAAGAAAAGAAAAAAAAGAAAAGAAAAAGAAAAGAAAGGGGGAAAAAAAGAAAGGAAGATAAAGGAGAGGAAAGAAAAAGAAAAAGCCTCTTTTTCTAGACCTATAAAAGTGCAGGCAGTTTTGTTTAGGGAGTGTAAAATGATCCAAACTATGTGAAGCATTTCTTTTTTTCTTTTCTTTTTTTTTTGGTACCAAGGTTCAAACTCACAACTTCGCACTTGCCAGGCAGGCACTTGTGCCTCTGAGCTACATCCCCAGCCTGTGTGAAGCGTTTCTTACTGATGGACACACAAAAGATACCAATGGGTGCCGTTGGACCTGCTTTGGATGAGGTTGAGAAAAGTAATTTCCAGACTTGGATTTCACATTCACATTTGGAAAGATGCCCAGTTTTTCAGGGCACTGAAAACTAATCTACAGTCTTTCTTGTTCTAATAAACTATTTTTATTCACATTTTGGTCATTTTGGCAACAGGTTGTAAGCCCTTTTTTTCTCAAAAAAGCAAAATAAATGGGATTTCTGGCCTTGGTGACTCTACTTAGTCCTGTTAGCAGGCGCTGTTGCTGCCCTGGGGTGAGGAGAAGCCAGTCTCTTGTGAGGCTGCCACCCTGCTTATCTGGACCCTGGAAAATCACAACACAGAACTGACCAAGGGCTCTGATTGTGTTTTTCTATTCAGGACTCTGAACCCAGGGCCTCCAGACAAACAGGCTATGCACTCATCAGTACGCGGCCCCAGTCTCCAACTCGGAGTTGGTGCAATACCTGGGAGAAACATGCCTGTGTGGTCAAGGAAGTGCTGTGGCTTTCAGGCCCCACAGCTTCATGTATGGAAATTTCATCCCAGTTGTGAGGAAGGAAAAGAGTGGCTATTTAATAGGATATGGCGCTTAGAGATGGGGCTTTGGAAAGGTGATTAGGATTTTATAAGATCATCAGGGTGAGCCCCATGAGTGAATCTTGGAGGCCTTATAAGAAGAGACTAGAAGATAAATATATATATATATATATATATACATATATATATAAATTGATTGATCAGTAGATAGATATATGGACATGTGAATCCCTTGTCTTTTAACACATGATGTCCTTTGAGTCCTTCTTGAGACTCTTGGCAAGAAAGCCATCAGCAAGTTCATCCCCTAAACCTTAGACTTCCAGAAACATGAGCCAAAAACAAAACAAAATAAAACAAACGAACAAACTAAAAACAAACAAAAAACCTGTACCCCTTTCGTGCACCTCACTACTTCAGGGCATGGTGAAATGACCAAGAAAAGAAATCCCCACCCCTTTTGTGTAACTTGTGACAGGAAACATACAAAGCGGATTACTACAGGAGGTGTGACCAAGCCCCCTCTTGGACCAAGCCTTCTCTGCTCTGGGTATCTACTTTCAGGGCAAACAGAGCCTAGTGGGTTTCACAGCATCATCTCAACCAGCAAAATGTATATCTGAAGGGAATGTACATCTGCTGGCAGAGGGAGGCTGGCTCCCGCCAGGTTCTTCCACCTGCAGGCTCTTGGCTCAGTAGTGGGAGCTTATCTCACAGTAGTTCTTTCCACCAGAGACCTCCTCAGAGGAGTTGAGAGGTCACTGTTCTTGAGTGGAAAACAGGCATGCAATTTACAGTTCAGTGCCCAGGTCTGGAGGGAGCTGAGCTGGCAGCAGAGACTAGGGAAGTACCTTCAGGGATGGCACTGGAGGTGGGGACCCAGCTCATGCTAGCACCCAGAGGAATGCCGGGATTTCAGTGCCCAGGAGTAGAATCACATTGCATCTTGGTATTGCTTGCTTATGTTCCATAATTCTCCCTCATTCATTAATTTTCTTGTGCTCAATGTGTACAAGTAATAAATGTAACAGCCTTAATTATGACAAAGTTCTGTGGCCTCAAATCTTTAGAGATGGTGAGGATAGGAGGAATACTGAGTTAGGGTCTCATGCTACAGAAGTTAGGGTACATACCTCACCACTGCAGGGGATGGTGAAATGACTAGGAAGAGAAGCAAGCTAAGTGCCTGGAAATTACAGAAGGATGTGTGGGCAAGTGGAAAGGACCAAGGAAAACTGGACTAGTCCAGTGAAGAAATCATTAACAGAGCAATAAGCATGAGCATGGTAATAGTTAGTTTTCTTGTCTCTGGGACAAAATACCTGACACAATTTAAAGGAGGAAAGTTATTTTGGCTCATGATTTCAGTGGGTTCAGTCCATGGTCAGCTGGCTCCATGGCATAAACAGCATGGTGAAGGGTCTTGCAGAGGACAGTTGCTCACATCACAGCAGGCAGGAAGTAGAGAGGAGTTAGGAACAAGAACGTTCCCATCTCCAACCAGGCCCTATTTCCTAAGCTATGAACTCATCTGTGGATGAATATACTGATGAGTTACTACCCTCATGGTACAATTACCTTCTATACACATGAGACTTTTGGGGGCTATTTTAGAACAAAATCAAAACAAGCACCAGATACCAAAAACAAATTTAATCAGATTTCATTTTCTTTATTAAAATTAATTGAAGACATATAATGACCATTTATTAAGTACCATGCATTTGGCACCTTTTGTAGTGGTTTTGCCTAATCTAAGGACAAACTACTGAAGAGGGGTTCACAGTCCTTATTCTACAACTGAGGAAACTGAGGCCCTGAAAGAGCTCCATATACATTTTCCAGAAAGTCTGGAAATGACCTATGTCTTAACCGGGCCACTTACTAACTATGTGCTCCGGGGCACCACGCCTTATCTTGAACTCCTGAGAGGCGTTTGGCAGTTTGAAGATTGCAGGCTTAGACACACTGACGTCTAGGGCTCTAATGCACCTCCAATGCCCTCCCGAGGTCCCTATTGTACAGATGAGAAAACCAAGGCCAGAGGCAGGGATAACTAGAATGTAGGTTCCAGTTCCCAGGTGGAGATCATCATGGACAGTGCTTTCTCCTAGTTCTGTCCATGAGAAACAGATGCCCAGCTCCAAGAGAGGCTAGTCTGAGCTGGAGGCCATGATAGAGACCTGGTTCTGTGCTGCAGAGAGCATCCTACGCTGCAGATTTCCGGTCTCTGCCCTGGGGATTCCTTTTCCTCCTGCAGGTCAGGGAAGCTCACTGGGGAGACTCAGCACAATAGCTCACAGTCGTCATGGAAACCTCCTCCTTGGTCTCCAGGAACCACAGCTTCCCCCTCCTTATCTACACCAATGAAGATGCGCGATTTCTGTGACGTCAATGGTAGCTGAGCGGTTTGTGAAGCATTGGCAGGAAGTTTAGCGAGATACCTAGAGCTCCTTTTTCAGGATTGGGAAATACCAGGTGTGATCAAATATAGTGTGGATATTTACTTTAAAAAATGTATTACAGTAAGAGACACATTGCTCCCTCAAAATTCTTTTCTTTGCTCCTAACACACTTATCTCATCATTCACTTTGTGAAGCAGTTCTGGAAGTCTTCTGTCACGTCTTTACAAGATGTGATAAAAAATTACAGTGAATGCAGCTGCTGAATGCCATTCAAAAGAAAGGCAGGCTTGTAAAGACATGACAGTGTGTTCTCATTCACCTTATTCACTGGATCTAGCACTATGCAACTTCTGGTTCTTCCCCAAAGTCAAAATGACCACCAAAGGCAAAGATTTGGAAGCATATCAGGACACTGAGGCACTATGTCGGCACAACTAAAGACACTCATGAAAGAGGACTCCCAGAACTGCTTCAGAAAGTGGCAGGAACAATGGGATGAGTGTGTTCAAAGTGAGGGGAGGATTTTGAGGGGGATTCGTGGCAAAGTATCTTTTACTGTAATAACTATCTAAAGTTTTTGGTAAAACAGTCACAGTGTTTTTCCATCACAACTCATATGGTACACAGTGAAGAGGAAAAGCTGGAGTCAGAGAACCAGCTTCCTGGCCTCCTGGGTATCCCAATGCACTACCGATCATGTTTCCCTAAATGCACACTTCCCCTCCCCGTTCTCCCCCCACCTGCTCCTCCTGAACTAATTTCCATGCTAGCACCCTGTGTCTTCTGAGCAGAGGCCCATGGGAGGGGCAGGATGAAAGAGGAGCACCAAGGTCAGAGAAGGCTTAGTGGGGGACTTGGGCTGCTGTGTTTCGATTTTGGCAGGAAAGGCTGAGTGGACGGTAAGGATGGAAGGTAAGGGTGGTGAGAACTTTCCTACCTGGAAAATGCTGCCTGGAAGCAAAGCAGTCTACTTCAATAACTGAAGCCTCCTGGGAGAGCATTGGTCCAGCCCAACTGCAGGAAGCTGGGCTGCCAACCTGCGAGTCTCCCTGTCCTGCTGGAGATGGCCAGCATGGCTAAAGCAGGCAGTGACAAGATCGCTGGTGACCGGGGGAGGGGAGAGGAAGATCTTTGTCAAGGATGCTGGGGTGCTGTTCCTCAGATGGTGTCTGAGTTATTTTCTTGTTGTTGGGACCAAAGACCCAACACATCTGTAAGTTAAAGGAGGAAAGGTTTATTAAAGCTCACAGTTTGTAGAGTCTGTAGTTGACTGGTGCCACGGCAGGGTGGCATCATGGAGAATGGCAGAGGAGAAACAGCTCATGGCAGGGCAGGCCAGAGGCAGGGAGCTTTCTTTTTTCTTTCTCTTTTTATTCCATGCAGACTATAAAGCTGTTGGTTGGTGACACCCACACCCAGGGTGAGTTTTCCCTTTTCAGTGAATCCATTATCCATGCCCAGGACCATGCTAAATCAATTGGTGGACTAATCCAGTGTCACAAACCTATGATCCAATCCTCTCAAAAGCCCTTCCTATGAGTACATCTAGTTACAAACCGTGACAGTTGGCCACAGACCTGGCTCAGTCAGCATGGGGAGGGTCTCTGGCCTGCTTTCCTTCCTTCTTTCCTTCTTTGCTTTCTTGCTGTGTATGAAGGACCAACTATGAACCAGGCTGTCTTCCAAGGACTGGGCACACTGCAGTAAATAAGACAAAGACCTGGTCTGGAAGGCAATGACATTCTTGGATGTGTTAGAACCTGAATTCTAGACTCAGTCCGTGCTCTGAAAGTGATCACTTGTGCCAAATGAGGGGAACAGATCATGCTAGACAAAGCCCTAGGGGGTATATTTCTCCCTTCCTTTTTCCTTCCTTCTTCCCCATCTTCCTTCATCTCTCCTGCCTTCCCTCCCTTCTGAAACAGTTAATTTTGTGCAAATCCCAGTTCTTTGTCTCACTAAATTGAAGATAAAATCACAGACAAAGGAGGAAGTTAGGGTAGTATTTATTGGAAATAATAAGAAGAAAAAAGCTTGTGGTGAATGCTGAGCCCAAAAGGATTGTGGACAGAAGTCCAAATTGCTGTCTTTGTCCTGCCCTTACATGAATAAGCAGAATGTGGGGAAGAAGCTGGTTCAAAGAAAAAGCATTCAAAAGAAACTGGTGGTTTTGGAAGTCTGGTCCAGAGGTAGGAAAGACCTGTTAACTGAGCATACCGTGTCTAATAAGTTTCTTTCCTGGGAGGAGGGGTCTTATCTACTTTATTTTAACTTTTATCTTTTTTTTCCTGTGAGTCCTTTTACGTTTTTAAGCTTAACTAGCTGCATGACTTGAATTAACTCTTAACTGGGTGTGTGTGTGTGTGTGTGTGTGTGTGCGAGTTTTTTTGTATTTACTGGACTCTATCTCAGACTTATTTCCTGTTAAATTGTCCTTCCTCCCTCCCTTCGTTCCTTCCTTAAAATAAGGTCTCACTATGCTGGCCAGACACTTTCAGATGCAAACGAGCTTCCTGCCTGAGTCTCTGGAGTAGCTGGGACTAAGGTGGGTATCAAGGTGCCCAGCTGGTGCTTCCTTTACTGATGGTGCCCTGACAATATCCTCACTTCTTCCCAGTGTCAAGCACTGAGGCCTCCCTTGGTGTGTACACTCTCTCTACAGTCTCAGATTCGAGGATTCAACAAGGAAGCACCAGCAAATTTGGAGGTGGTTCCTCAGCCCTGTCCTGAGGTCTGGCTTTCAGGGAAGAGTAAGTGGGGCACGGGATGGTGTTAAGGCTTGTATTTAGAAGTCCCCCAAAGCTTCATGCTGTCACAAGTGGGAGTTTCAAAGGTGGCTGGATTAGGGTGTGTGAATATGGATTAAGGGTGTGATACTACGGTTAAAGGTGTGGAAAATGGAAGCCCCACCCTGGGTGTGGGTGGCACCTGGACAGAATAGACAGGGACAGAAAGGAGGCAGGTTGCTGCTACTGTTTACTGCTTGGTGTTTGTTGTTTGCTATCTTATGTCTCTCACATGACAAACTGTTTCTCCTCTGGTACTGTGCTCTACCTCACAGCCAGCTGATTATGGACTGAAACCTCTACAAATTGTGGGTTGAAACAAACCTTTCCTCCTTTAACTTTGGGTGTTGGTTATTTTTATCTCAGCAATGAGAAAAGTAACTAAGACAGACGATGGGCACATGGTACCAGGGTTTGAGGTATCCATGGGCTGATCAAGGAGAAAGATATGGCTATCATTACATAGAAGCTGAGACCAGAGGCTGGGACAGTGGGGAGGAGGGAGGATGGAGGAAGGTCTATGAGTGGATGGATAGAGCCGTCTATATTACAGTTAGATAAGAGCAAGTTCTGGAGTACTAACATAATAGGGAAGAGACTAACAAAGCACTGTGCTCTAGAAAAAAAGAAACTAACTGTGCTCTGGGTTAAGAACTAATTTAAGCAGTTAAGTCAAGCTTAGAGATGTGAAGGTAAACACAAGACAAAGGGCAAAGATACCATAAAAAGGAGGTAAGGACCATTCCGCCTAGGAATGCTCTTCCTAATTTAGGGCTGGACTTGAAAAAAACTTAAAAATGCAATTTTAAAAAGTAACCAGTTTCCTTTGAACTCAGTTTCCGGCAAATCAGCTCAATAACTCATTTTCTTTAAACCCCAAACCCATAATGTCACCTATTTAAAACAAGTCCCATGAAAGGAGGCCAAAACAAAGAAGGCACATCGGAACTTTTTCTCCTCCTGGGTATCTACCAAGAGCTTTTCTCTTAATATTTCTTATTAACTCCTAAATTCTTCTTCTTGTCCTCAAATTTATTCTTCAATTTTGGTAGACAAAGAACTTGGGTTTATACAAAATTGACTGCTTTATTATCATACAGCAACATGACTATAGATAATAATAAAGTACTATACATTTTTTTCAGGGCTTGAAACACTACGCTCCAACCTCGTCTTGACTTGAGGGTTTGTACTCAGAAGTCTGCCATGACTCTAATAAGCTTTCCTTGATAGGTGAGTTGCGTCTTTTCTCTAACAGCTTTTAGTATTCTGTTTTTATGCTGGATTTCTGGTTTCTTAATTATTATATGTCTGGGTGTAGATTTAATTTGGTTATGACTGTCTGGCATTCTATGTGCCTCACTTATCTGTATATCTGATTCTTTTTCCATGTTTGGGAAATTTTCTGCTATTACTTCTGTGAGTAGTTTACCAGTGTCATTTGTGTTGAATCCTGCATCTTCATTGATGCCTATTAATCTTATATTGTTCCTCTTTGCATCATCTTGAAGCTGTTGAATTGTCATTTCAAGCTGTCTTGTTATTTTTAGAAGTTCTTCCCTTTCATAATCGCTAGCTGTGATCCTGTCCTCAAGGTCCGAAATTCTATCCTCAGTTTCATTCAAATGGTTTCGCCAGCTTTCAATAGAATTTTTTATTTCCTAGATATCTCTTTGAATTTATTTCCTGCATTCTACATCTTTTCTATATTGTTCATTCAAGGTTTCCATCATTTTCCTATACTCCTGTACTTTTTTATCTAAGTCTTCTCTAGCTATGTTGAGTAACTCCTTTATTAAGGTTGTCATTTCTTTCTTTATGTGAGAGATTATTTCTAATCTGATTTCCTCTGTAACCTCATAGATTTGTTTCTTTATTTCACTTGTTATCTTTTCAGAAATTTCAGGTGTATGACTACTAATGTCCTCTATTTCAATGTCTCCTGTACTTGTATCTGATGGACTAGGCGTTTGAGATGGCATTTTGCTTTTTCGTTTTGTCATGTTCACCTCTTGGGTTAATATTTTGGTCTTTTCAATCCCACTAGTCTCAACGGTCCATCATGTGTGTCTTAGGGTCCTACTGTGTGGTTGATGCTTGTCCAATTGCTGTGTCCCACAATGAAGCGGGTGGCCAGTCACCTGAGTTCTTCCTGCAGGGCCTGTTAGGTGAGTCCTATATTCTTCCTAGGCTGACAAGCCTAGGAGTATAGATATAAGTCAGCTCTTAGTTCCTGTTGTTACTACGGCTTCAGGCTGATCCAGGCTGCCAGATCTACCTGGCTATAGTGTGCATCTCAGCTGGGACCCCACTATGATACTGAGTGTCTCGCAGGCCCTTTTGATTTCCTCCGTGTTGTGGGAGGCCTTGTTGGCGCTCTCCTCAACCCACCTGGTGTTCTCTGTATGGAAGAAGGACTCATCCACACTCTTGCCAGACTCATCAAGGAGCTACAGCTGGGGGTTGCGGGGAGTTTACTGCTGCTCCTGTTTATCCACTGAGGTCCTCTATTTAAGCGGGAAACTTACCACACTGTCGCAAGTCTGCTGAGGTTCTCTGTGTGATTGAGGGGTTGCTGAGGCTCCCATCAGCCCACCAAGGTTCTGCAGGCGGTGGAAGGGGTTACTAATTGTCCTTGGGCTGTTGTGGTCTTTTGGGTGGGGAGGGTGACCGACGATCTCGCTGGTCTCCAAGGTCGTGGGGCAAAGAGAATGAGAGACCAGCGATCCCATTGGCCCCCTAGGTCTGTGGGGCGAGGAGGAGGGGCAGTCGACAATCCTGGTGGTCCCTAGTTTTGTGGAGCGAAAAGAGGGGCAAGGCCAGTGAATGTACTGGCCCCTAGATTGGAGGACCGAGGAGAGGGGCAGGGCCTAAGCTCCCAGAGGCCCCTAGGTCCTGGAGTGAGGTGGGGGCAGGGCCGATGATCCTAGGCCCCTAGGTCCTGATGTACTATACATTCCAAAGAGCTACAAGTATGGATTTTAATGTGTTTACCATAAAGTATTCATAAATTAGGAGATAGAGCTGTTTAGCCTAATTTAAACATCACACAATGTGTATGCATATCAAATCTCATAAAGTATCCCAATAATATGTATGCATTCTGTTTTCATGTATCAGTTAAAAAGAAATTTAATCAGTAAAACAAATAAAAGATGTGATCATAAAAGATAGGGTGCTTGGGAAAAACCCAGGCTCTTTGTATGAGACCCAGCTGCCACAGGCAAAGGTACAAAAAAGGGGGCAGACAATCCAGGGTTGGATTCTGTGGCCAGAAGTGTGTCCTGGATGGCACAAGACAGGAGGATTCCTGCACCCCAAGGCAGGAGGAGAGAGTTTATTTATTTATTTATTTATTTATTTTGAGATAGGGTCTTGCTATGCAGTTCAGGCTGGTCTTGAGTTCACTTTGCAGCCCAGGCTGGTCTTGAACTTACAATGATCCTCCTAACCCTCAGCCTCCCGAGTGCTGGAATTACAGGTATGTGTCACCCAGCTCGGCTGAGGAGAGTGTTTATATAGTAAATTATGCAAAGGTGAGCCACAGCCAGCTAGAATGTGCCTGGCTCTCCTCCAAAGTGATTCACATGCCCAGTGGCAGTTAAAGAACCACTCAGGCATGCTGTCCAGCACCAGAGCTCCACTGACTCTCAGGACTTTGTCCTGCAGGGCTTGTGATTCAAGCCAGGGGCACCTGGAGAACCAAATGGCAGCTATGACCAAGATGGCCGTAGTCATGTCAAGCTGAGTTTCTACAGACAACAGATGTACTGGGAGCACTTGGACCTGGTTGCATGACAGGGAATCCCTCACAGTGGGAGGCCCTCTGGAGGCTTAGGGTCGGACAGCCACAGTCTGTAAGGGGAGAGGGTGGAGGAGCTCTGTGGAGAGGACAGAGAGGGGCCCTCCAGGGGAGGGTGACCTCTGTCAGTAGCAAGGCGGGGTGTCTTCAGGAGGCTATAGCGGCCTGAGGTCTTAGTCTACAGCTCTCTCATATCTGTGGCTTTGGGGATTTGGCAAATTAGGCAGTAGGCAGGCTTGAAAAGGGCTTGAGACCATACTCATAAGTGAGGTAAATACCGTATTGGCTCCCTAGTGTAAGAAACTGAAAAAGTATATATGACCCAAAATCTACAATAAATACTGTGTAAGGGTAAAAAACTGCTCAAAGAGCAAAAGTAATTGGGAAGGGAAAAGGGGGAAAGAGGGAAGGGAAAAGGAAAAGGTATAAATCTGTATATACATATATATATATATATATATATATGTGTGTGTGTGTGTGTGTGTGTGTGTGTGTGTGTGTAAGATGACTAAAACGAACATACTGCTGAATGTGTTAGTTATTGAGAAAGAACGGTTAATACTCATATGATTAGATCAATTTTACAAGTCTATATCTGTTAGTGTAAACAACCATTTTGAAGGTAACGATACGCAATATTGCAACCATTGTCAAGTTTCTACCATCTTGTTTTGTAAACCTATAATGTTACTGTTGTGCATTTGCTCTAGTCATTTGTCTCTTTTGCTTTTTGTCTTTTTTCTATGTGTCCTTTTTTCCTCTTAAATAAAAAATAAATAAATAAATAAATGAATAAAGGGCTTAAAAAATCTATAACTGGATATTTAAAAATTTGAACTTTATTCTGGCAGATTCTTCCACCCCTCACCCCCAGTACTGA
>RJWM01019421.1:0-39070 GCA_004363535.1 Dasyprocta punctata
CATTTATGCCTATTAATCTTATGTTGTTTCTCTTGGCATCATCTTGCAGCTGTTGAATTGTTGTTTCTTGGTTCCTTACTATTTTTAGGAGATCTTTTCTTTCATGGCCATGGTCTCCCATGCTGTCTTCAAGGTCTGAGATTCTATCTTCAGCTTCATTTAAGACGTTTTTCAAACTTTCCATGGAGTTTTTCATTTCTTGCATTTCCCTTTGCATCTGTTTCATGCATTCTGTTTGTGTCTTCTATTGTTCATTCAAGGTTTCGATCATTTTCTTAAGTTCTTCTATGTTTTTATCTTGCTCTTCTTTAGATACACTCAACATTTCTTTAATAATGATTCTCATTTCATTTTTTAGCTGAGAGAATATTTCTGATTTGATTTTCTCTATAGCTTCATCAAGCTGTTTCTTTATTGCATTTTCTAACATTTCAGAAAGTCCATTTGTGTGACTCCCACTGTCTTCCATTTCAGTATCTCTTGGGTTTGTTCTCAGTGGGCTGGGGGACTGAGACTGCCTCTTGGTCTTTCATGTTGTCATTTTCTTCTGGAATCTATGTAGCTCTGTGTCCTGCATGGCTGGCTGGCATTCCCCTGAGGTTCGCGCTGATTCTTGCAGCGTGCAGGATTGTGGGACCCAGTAGGCTGGGTCCCGTGCACAGCAAGGAAGGGCGGCCTCCTGGGGCGTGCAGGTGGAGCCTCCTCCTTAACTGGGTGGGGGCCAAGGCCTCCCGGTCCCAGGGAGCTATGCTGGGCACCATGCATGACGCGGACCCGACCCTAGTTCTGTCTGCAAGCTCAGCCCAACAGCTATGCCTGAGGGGCAGACCCGGGCAGGTCCCAGGCCTACAGTGCCGGAAGCAACCCTGCTGGGTGGCGGGGTCTGCACAGGAGCTGTGGGATGGCACATGCTCGAGCCGAGCCACTCGGCTGAAGAATGGAGCTGCCGTGTGCTCTGCACTCTGGTGGGGGGGGGCCCAAGCTCTCCAGGTCCCTGCAGCTATGTTGCTCAGTTCCCGGTGAGCAGCTCTGGGGTCCTGGGCTGATTTGGTCTGGGCTGCGTACCTCTGTGTCCTGCGTGGCTGGCCGGCGTTCCCCTGAGGTTCACGCTGATTCTTGCAGTGTGCAGGATCGCGGGACCCAGTAGGCTGGGTCCCATGCGCAGCAAGGAAGGGCGGCCTCCCGGGGCGTGCAGGTGGAGCCTCCTCCTTAACTGGGTGGGGGCCAAGGCCTCCTGGTCCCAGGGAGCTATGCTGGGCACTGTGCGTGACGTGGATCCGACTCTGGTTCTGTCCACAAGTTCGGCCCAACAGCTATGCCTGCGGGGCAGGCCCGGGCGGGTCCCAGGCCTACAGTGCTGGCTCTTTTGATCATTTTCAATTTGAAGTTTATATTGTCTGCAGACACAATAGCTACCCTTGCTTTTTTCTGTGTTCCTGTTACATGGAGTATTGTTTTCCAGTCTTTGATTTTTAGTCTGTGAGTTTCCTTTTGAGTGAAATGTGTTTCTTGTACACAGCATATTGTTGGGTTTTGTTTCTTAACCCACTCTGCTAGTCTGTTTCTTTTTATTGGTGAGTTGAGACCATTTACACTGGTTGATATAACTGATATGTACTGACTCATCCCTGTCATGATATCTTTCTGTGATTGGTTTTCTACATTTTCTGTTTAATTATTTGCCCTGCTTAGTGGTTTCCTTTGTTGTTTTTCTTAAGATTGTAACTATCTTTGTCTCTTTCTAGAGTGTCTTTCAGTACTCTCTGTAGTGTTGGTTTCATGGTCATAAATTTCCTCAGTTCTCTGTCATGAAGTATCTTATTTATCCATTAATTTTTAAGAATAGTTTTGCAGGGTACATCAAACTTGGTTGAAAGTTGTTTTCTTTCAGGATTTGAAATACTTCACTCCAAGTTCTTCTTAACTTAAAGGCTTGTGTTGTGAATTCTGCCATGATTCTGATAGGCTTTCCTTCATAGGTCATCTGTTTCTTTTCTCTGACAGCTTTTAGTATTTTGTTCTTGTGCTGTATTTCTGATACCCTTATTATTATATGTCTGGGTGAGGATTTATTTTGGTTGTGGTTAATTTGGGTTCTGTATGCCTCATTTACCTGTATTTCAGATTCTCTTCCCATGTTTGGAAAGTTTTCTGCTATTATTTCTGTGAATAGTCTTTGCAGGTCATTAGTATTGACCCCTGCTTTTTCTTTTATATGTATTATTCTTATGTTATTTCTCTTGCAGCTGTTGAATTGTTGTTTCTTGGTTCCTTACTATTTTTAAGAGATCATTTCCTTTGTGGCAATGAGCTCTCATGCTGTCTTTAAGATCTGAGATTCTATCTTCAGCTTCATTCAAATGGTTTTTGAAACTTTCCATGGAATTTTTCATTTCCCACATTTCCCTTTGAATCTCTTTCATGCATTTTGTTTGTGTCTTATATTGTTCATTCAAAGTTGCGATCATTTTCTTAAGTTCTTCTATTTTTTTGTCTTGCTCTTCTTTAGATACACAGAACATTTCTTTAATAATGATTGTCATTTCGTTTTCTAGCTGAGAGATTATTTCTGATTTGAGTTTGTCTATAGCTTCATTGAGCTCTTTCTTTACTGCATTTTCTATCATTTCAAAAAGTTCAATTTTGTGACTCCCAGTGTCTTCCATTTCAGTGTCTCTTGTGTTTGTTCTCGGTGGGCTGGGGGATTGAGACTGCCTCTTGGTCTTTTGTTTTGTCATTTTCTTCTAGAACCTGTGTGGCTCTGTGTCCTGCACCACTGAGTGGACCTTCCCCTGGCGGGTCATGCTGAGTCATGGGACCCAGTAGAGTTGGATCTTGTGTTCAGCTTGTGAGCGCACACTCCCGGAGTGTGTGGATGGAGGCTCTGCCTTACTGGGTGGGGGCCAAGGCCTCCCAGTCCCAGGCAGCTAGGCAGAGCATACCCTGGAGTGTGGCTGCAAGGAGTTCAGAGCCTCTGGTGTGCCAGGCAAGCCTGGGTGAGTCCCAGGCTTACAGTGCTGGGGCCTTGCTCCTGGTTGGGTGGGCCCACGACTTCTAGGAACCAGCATGCAGTCCTCTTCACTGAAGAATGGAGCTTATGTACACCCTGTGCTCTGTTGGGGAGAGCCCAAGCTCTCCAAGGCCCTGCAGCTATGCTGGTCAGTACCTGATGAGCAGCTTTTGGGTCCTGGGCTGGGCTGGACTCAGTACCTCTGTGTCCTGCGAGCCTGGCTGGGTGTTTCCCTTGTTGGTTGCACTGAGTCCCGGGACCGGGTAGAGCTGGATCTTATGCATAGCTAGTGAGGGTGCCCTCCCGGAGTGTGCAGGTGGAGCCTCTGCCTTACTGGGTGGGGGCCAAGGCCTCCCAGTCCCAGGCAGCTAGGCAGAGCGTATCCTGGAGCATGGTTGCAAGGAGTTCAAAGCCTCTGGTGTGCCAGGTGAGCCTGGGTGAGTCCCAGGCCTACGGTGCTGGGGCCTTGCTCCTGGCTGGGCAGGCCCAGAACCTCTAGGACCCAGCGTGCAGGCTGCTCCACTGAAGAAAGTAGCTTGTGTGTGCCCTGTGCTCTGGTGGGGAGAGCCCAAGCTCTCCAAGGCCCTGCAGCTACTCTGGCCAGTCCCTGATAAGCAGCTCTGGGGTCCTCATCTGGCCTGGGCTCAGTACCTCTGTGTTCTGCGAGGCTGGCCAGCGTTCCCCTGTTGGGTTGCGCTGAGTCACTGGACTGGGCAGAGCTGGATCCTGTGTGCTAGTTTTCCTGTTTTAACAATTAGATCCTTGATCCTTTTTTACTTTAGTTTAGTGTGTAGTAATAGACGTGGGTGTAGTTTTAACCTTTGCCATGTGGAAAGTCAATTTTCCCAGCGTCATTTATTAAAGAGGCTCTCCCTCCTCCAGTGAACATGTTTGGTCCCTGTGACAAAGATAAGGTGGCTGAGTGTGTTTGTAGTTGTGTCTGGATCTAATCTGTCCCACTGATCTTCCGGTCTATTTTTTTTTTTCCAATAAGAGTAAATTTATTCAGTATTCTAGTAAAAGTTTTGATTTTAAGTATCCAACAGTTTAAAAAGTACAAAACAAATTTGTAGATTTCTAATGTATTAATGCAAAATACATCCTACAGTCAAAGAGAGGTGGAAGGGGAAAAAGAAGACTGTGGTTGAGGTCTAGTAATAAATACAGAAGTAGAGATGATCCATATTATAGTATGTTCTACTACCAACACTACAGACAAAATGTACAAAAGAAAAAAACCATTTCAAAACACCTCAGGAGAATGATACTGGCTGGCCTCTTGCAATCCCTCGGTCTGTGGAGAGGCAGCTATCTCTCACTACAGACTCTGCATACAGTTGCTCTTGTGTGTGGGAATTTCCAAAAAGAAATATAAAATGTTTCGAGTAATAACTGTGAAACCTTCAGGTGCCCATAAAAAGTGACTAACTCCTCAATATGACACTAATTTTAGAAATCCACTTTCAAAAACAAGCATACTGTAAGACAAGAGAATGCCCCTCTCTCACTGTGAGAAGTTTGACTGGTGCAATTCTCTTCCTGATCTTTCAGACAAGAGGCAACGAGTCTACTTGGGTTTGGGTTCAGTCAGGTAAGAGGCCACAATGAGCATCTTGGAATTAAAAACTCCCTGCTCAGGCACATCTCAATGGTCAGGAAGCATAATGGCAAGAAGCCAAACCAAAACCAACCGGCTTAGCACTAACATATACCTCTTTCTTCCACTAAATTTTACTTTAAATACAGTGAAAACAAACCCTAAAAGTCCCACTAAGTCCAAACAAGTCAAATGCCTACTCTACACAGGTAAGACCTTCACAAAGGTCAACTGAAGTAATCCAGAGCTGAAACCGAACTGCGCAGATTTCGGCGGAGTCACCAAATGCCCACAAAGTCAATCACTCACACATATGGCAAACCCTCTAAGAAACATGCCCAGGAAGCATCAGCCCTTGTTTCGTGCCACCCTGAAGACCTGCATGATACCTAACAAGGTAACAGTGAGTGTGGTGATGCTCCAGTACTACCAGAAGCATCTTCCCTGTCCTGCCTGTGGACTTGCCATTTCCCTGGGAGGAGTGGATTCTGCTTGCTGTCTTTATCAAACATTGATATAAAGGAAGGTAATGCAGGATACAACATACACAGCCAAACTACCTCTTTGTATATTTCTCTCTCTCTCTCTCTCTCTCTCTCTCTCTCTCTCTCTCCTCTCTCTCTCTCTTTCTCTCTTTCTTTCTTTCTTTCTTTTTTTCCTTTTGAGGCAGGGTCTCACTATGCAGTTCATGCTGGCCTTGAGCTCACTATGTAGCTCTGACTGGCATTGAACTCAAGAGATCCTCCTACCTCAGCCTCTCAATGCTGGGATTACAGATGTGTACCACCACATTCAGCTCTTCTTTATACTTTAAAAATCACTTCCGCCTTCAAGGTATATGAACCAGAAAGCTCAGTCTGTCCTGCTTAATAATCAGTAGTACAGGTTTGAATCACCAGAACCTTGGCAGGACCTTAAGATTTCAAAATTATTACCAACTACCTGTTACCTAGTTATGAAAATTTATCATGAGAGAGCAAGAGTAGCCAGCTATCTTAAAAAATGCCCCAATCACTGCTTCTTAATATAGAAAGACTAAAACTACATATGACTTATCATACAACAAATCCCATCTCTGTCCCCTGAAATTTCCCTATTTCATTCATTAGAAGGGGATTAAAAAATAGACTTAAAGAGCACTTTACAGCAGCATTCAGCTTTCCTATGAAACATTCAGCATCTTAAATATTATGTACAGTTCTCTTTTAGTAAGCTAGATGCTGGCTTCGGAGTTTGGTGGAACTGGCAGGGGTGGGGGGAAATAACCCATTTGAAACTATTCTAGAAATGTCCTTTGGCAGGACAGCAGGTGTCTGAGTTGAGGACAAGTGTCAGTCTGTGGGTCCGTGGTTTCTGAATCCTTTGTCCCCTATACATGAGCTTTGGTCACCACTCTGGCATGGAGATGGGCAGTGGTGTGGTTGCCTGTTCTTCAGGCTTCTCTGGCGCTGCCTTCTTACTGCTTCAGTACGGCTTGAAGGGATGTGGTTCAATGAGGACTTCCCAGAAGCAGCCTGTGTAGATGATCCCACAACATACATTCTTTCTTTTCCAGTACATAAGATCCAAAAAGGAGAAAACAAGGGTTCTGTTGGAGCCAGAACCGGTCTCTGTATCTGAGCTATCATCTGACTGGTTACTATAATAAGAAGACCAAGCAGGGGAGGCACTTGTGGTACTGTGAGCATCAGAATTGAGATGTTTAAATTTCTTCTACAGTTTCTTCATCTGGTTGTTCTTTATCCTGTTTCCAGACAGAGTTTTCACTTTCTTTGGTTTCAGTGTAGTCTTTAGAGTGGGTCCTGCCCTCGCTCCTACCACGTGATTTCAGTTTTTCTTGGATCCTGCTGGCAGCTTCTTCCACCTTTTCACAGCAGCACACAGGCTTTGCAGATATACCCTGAAGGAGCCTCGTGCAACTCGAAACAGCTCTGGAAGTCATTTTCATAGCATTTACTGTTGGTGAATCGAGAACTGGAGGACTTTGCTCTACAAATACAGCAGCCCTTTAGACATGGTACATCTTTAGCTTGTGAAAATCAAACATCTTTTCTACTGGGCAGCAGTCTTCCCAAAGCGGCGGATCCATGTGTAGCAGCGTCCCTGAGGTGTGGCGTGCACACCGGGCCGCCCCCTCCGAGTGCGGCTCAGCCTCAACTACTAGATCCAGAAAGATGGTCTCCTGCTGTTCTCTTCAGGTCTATTTTTTTGCCAGTACCATGCTGATTTTATCACAGCAACTTTGTAGTATTATTTCAAATCAGGAATTGTGTTGTCTCCTATCTTGCCTTTGTTGCTCAGGATTGTTTTTTCTATTCTAGTTTTCTTCTGTTTCCAACTGAATTTTAGGAATGTTTTCTCTAGATCTGTGAGGTATGCTAATGGTATTTGGATCAAGATTGCATAAAATCTGTATAACAGTTTTGGGAGTGTAGCCATTTTCACTATCCATGAGTAAGGAATATCCCTCCATTTTCTGATATCTTCTTCAATCTCCTTTTACAGAGTACTGTACTTTTCAGTATGTAGATATTTTATTAGATTGATTCCTAAGTATTTTATATTTCAGATACTATTGTGAACTGTGTGGTTTCCCTAGTTATTCTTTGAGTGAATTTGTTGCTTGTGTACAGGAATGCTATTGATTTTTGAGTGTTGACTTTGTATCCAGTTATGCTAGTGAATTTGGTTATTAAGTCTAGAAGTCCTTTGTTGGAATTTTTAGGGTCTTCTATGTAGAATACCATGTCATCTGTGAATAATGAAAATTTAATTTCTTTCTTTCCTATCTTTATTCCTTTTATTTCTTTCTCTTGTCTAATTGCTCTGGCTAATGTTTCCAGAACTATATTGAATATGAGCGGTGATAGTGGACATCCTTGTCTTGTTCCTGAGTTTAGACTGAAAGCTCAGTTTTTGTCCATTTAGTATGAAGTTGTCTGTTGGTTTGTCATGGCTGACTTTTAATAGATTGAGGTAAATACATTTATTAGATTGAGATTTTAAAATCATGAATGAGTGTTTGACTTTATCAAAAGCTTTTTCTGCATCTATGAAGATGATTATGTGATTTTTGTCTTTGGCTCTATTGATATGGTGTATTGTGTTTATTAATCTGCATATGTTGAACCATCCCAGCATTCCTGGGATAAATCCCACTTTGTCATGGTGTATAATCTTCTTGATAATTTGCTGCATTATGTTTGCTAGTATTTTCTTGAGGACTTTTGCTTCTGTTCATTAGGGAGATTAACCTGTAGTTCTCTTTTTCGTTGGGTCTTTCTCTGGTTTTGGTATCCAGCTAACACTTGCCTCCAGGAATGTCAGGGAGAACTGTTTCCCTTTCAAGTTCATTAAAGAGTTTGAGGAGTACTGATATTAAATGTGCTGTAAATTTCTTGTAGAATTCAGTCATAAATCCATCAGGACCTGAGTTTTTCTTTGTTGGTAAGTTTATAATTATATTTTCAATTTCAGTAATTTGTATTGGGTTGTTCAAAATTTTTATATCTTTTCGATTCAGCTTCAGTAATTTCTAGGAATCCATCCATTTCTTCTTTGTTTTCTGTCCTATGTAAGTAAAGACTTTTGAAGTAGAAATTGATCTTCTGAATTTCCACAGGATCAATATTGACATCACCCTTTTCATCTTTTATTGCACAGATTTGATTCTTTTCTTTCCTTTTTTAAATTAAGCTTGGCTAGAGGTTTATCTATTTCCTTTATTCTTTCAAAGAACCAACTCTTTGATTAATTAATTCTTTGTATTTTCTTGTCTCAGTTCATTAATTTCTGTTTTGACATTTATAAATTTCCTTCCTTTTATGAGTTTTTGACTTGACTTGCTCTTTTTTTTCTAGAATCTTGAGGTACAGCATTAAATTGTTTATTTGTGCTCATTCTGTTTTCCTCATGTGTTAATTAACCACTATAAGGTTCCCTCTTAGGGCTACTTTCATTGCATTCCACAGGTTCTGGTCAGTTGTATTTGCATTTTTGTTTGATTATAGTTGTTGCTTAATTTTTTAAAATGTTATCTGTGACCCATTGGTTGTTCAGGAGGGTGTCATTTAATTTCCATGTGTTTATGAAGTTTTTACAGTTTCTTATGTAATTAGTTTTCAATTTCTTTGCACTATTTCAGTTAATATGCATCAGATAATTTCAGTTCCTTTGCACTTACTTAAGCATGTTTTGTGGGCTAGTATATGGTCTATTTTAGAGAATGTCCCATGTGTAGCTAAGTAGAATGTATATTCTGAAATTGTTGGGTGAAACACTCTGTAAATGTCTACTAAGTGCATTTGTTCATGGGCTTGATTCAGTTCTATTATTTCTTCGCTGATTTTTTGTCTAGTTGATCTATCTCTTTGTGATAATGGGGTATTAAGGTCCCCCATTAGAATTGTGTTATTGTTTGTTTGATTTTTTTATGTCTATTAATGTTTATCTTATATAGTTGAGTGCACTCATATTTGGTGCATATATATTTATGATTGTTATATCTTCCTCTTGAAGTTTTTCTGTAACAAGTATGTAGTGACCTTATTTATCTCCTTTGCTCATTCTTCATTTGAAGTTCACAAGTCTGTAAAGAGAATAGCTACCCCTGATTTTTTTCTGAGTTCCTGTCACATGGGGTATTGTTTTCCATCCTTTGATTTATTTCTATGAGTTTCTTTTTGAGTTAAATGTGTTTCATATGTGTAGCATATTGTTGGATCTTGTTTCTTGATCCTTTTTGCTAGGCTATTTCTTCTGACTAGTGAATTGGGGTCATTTACATTGATGATTATAACTGTTATGTATTGGCTTATCTTTGTCATGTTTTTTTACTGCTCTTGGTTCCCTACTTTTCTCCTCTGTTTAACTGCTTGACCTGCTTGGTGGTTTCTTTCTATTATTCTTTGAATTCTGGTCATTTTTATCCCTGTGTAGAATATCTTTTAGTACCCTTTGGAGTGTTGATTCGGTACTCAAGAATTTCTCCTGTTTTTTTTTTTTTTTTTTTTTTTTTTTTTTTTTTTTTTTTTTTTTTTTTTTTTTTTTTTTTTTTTTTTTTTTTTTTTTTTTTTTTTTTTTTTTTTTTTTTTTTTTTTTTTTTTTTTTTTTTTTTTTTTTTTTTTTTTTTTTTTTTGTCATGGAAGTATCTTATTTCTCTATTAATTTTAAAAGATAGTTTTGCAGGGTACATCAATCTGGGTTGGAAGTTGTTTTCTTTCAGCACTTGAAATACTTCATTCCAAGCTCTTCTTTTCTTGAGGGTTTGTGTTGAAAAGTCTGCCATGATTCTGATGAACTTTCCTTTATAAGTGATAAGTTTCTTTTCTCTAAGAGATTTCAGTATTCTGTTCTTGTGTTGAATTTCTGGGATCTTGATTATTATATGTCTGTGTGTAGATTTATTTTGTTTATGGGTAATTGGAACACCATATGCCTCACTTATCTGTATGTCAAATTCTTTTCCCATGATTGGGAAATTTTCTGCAGTTACTTATGCAAATTATTTTTAATGTCATTTGTGTTGTGTCCTGATTTTTCATCACCACCTATTATGTTTGTTTTATTTTTCTTTGTGTCATCTTGCAACTATTGAATTGTTATCTCCTAATCTTTTGTTATTTTCAAGAGACCTTTTCTTTCATTATCACTAGCCACAGTGCTGTCTTCAAGGTCTGAAAGTCTGCCATCAGTTTTGCTCAAGTGATTTTGCCAGGTTTCAATGGAGATTTTAATTTCCTGGATCTGTCTGCATTCATTTCATGCATTGTATTTCTTTCATATATTTATCATTTGAGATTTCCATCCTTTCCTATCATCATTTATTTTAAAAATCTATCTCTACTCTAGATTTGCTGAGCAATACCTTTATAAATGTTGATTTTTTTTTAACCTGGGAGATTATTTCCGATCTGTTTTCCTCTGTAGTCTCATAGATTTGTGTCTTTGCTTCAGTTGTTTTTTCAGAAATTTCATGTGTGTGTATTCCAATGTCTTCTATATTCATGTTCCCTTGACTTTTTCAGGTTGTGCTGGAGTTTTGAGATTCCATTTTGTTTCTTTATTGTGTCATTTTTTACTTGAAAACATTTTTGTTTTGTTTTCTGTGACGATCTTTGTGAATTTTCATAGTAGGCAGCTATATCACTAGTATGAAGGCCTCTCTAGGAAAAATCTGTTCTTCAGGGATGTCTTCTCTGTGTAGGAGATTCTTGGTTTGTGTTGTCCCAACATTCTACCTTCTCAATTATTTAATGTGTGATGCTGGTATCTATTGACTCAGTCCCCTGTCCTTTGGTACAAGGCTGTGGTGTGGTTATTATCCCAGATTCCCAGTATTATTATAGGAGGGAGAGCAGCTGATTACAACAGATATGACATCCTAGATAAAGTAGTAAAATTAGCAATAACAGTAGCATGAAGCACAATTTAGAAACTGATGGAGTGTAGTAACTATTGATTTTGTACTTTAGACCAGAGGAGCAAAGGTCACAGTCATATAATGGAACAGATCATAAATTATGAGTCTGTATGCAAATTGTTTCCCCGTGGTAGAGTGGTTTTACCATGTTGGGGAAACTTATGGAGGACAGTGTATAAAGCAAAGATAACTGGGAAGGAAGTAAAAGGCTAGAGGACAAAGGATGGTCATTCAAGGTTTGGGAAATTAGAGAAGAGGGTAGAAAAGAAAGGGTGAAGGAATATTTGGGGAATTATCTGAGCTTGGTCTCTGGGTTTAGGGGGCGGAATTAGTTTTCTGTGGCTGGATTTCTCCCTAGCTGTTTAGAAAAGAGAGAAAAAGAAGAAAAAAGAATGAAGAAAGAATGCAAAAAGAGAGGAAAATGAAAAAAAATGAAGAAAAATAAAAGAGAAAAAAAGGAAAGGAATAGAAAAAGATTGAGAGAAAGGTCCATTTATGGTGCCCCTGATTTTTCCCACACTGGGTTGTTGGTCCTGTGGTGTAGGGGCAGGGGCAGGCATCTGGCTTCCTTGGCACCCTCTGCCTAGTTTCTCAGCATTTGAGTTTTTAGTCTTTCCAGAAAATTCAAACAAAATGTGATGAGTTCAGTGATTCACAAACCTGAAGGAAGATTTTTCTTTTGATTTGTTTTTATTTAATAGAGACAAAAAACATGCAAGCAAAATAAGATACAGATTTTCATTGTTTTCTTTTTTCTGGAATTTAGCTTACAGTCAGTGCGATCAAAGGAGGAAGTCAGTGCTCCTTTTTAAGCATTGCTTGTTGTTTTTGTGGTGACAATGATGATAAAGGCAGGTGTGGAGTGTCAACACTCTGCAGTTCATTCATTCCTAGAAATACCTTGATGAAGTAAGCCCTGCCAGTTCATACAGAACACCCCTTGTGCTCTCACAGCAGCAGTGTTGGCTTTCTTCTTCCTCTCCCCTCCTGTTCTTACAGAAACTGAGTGAGGGTCAGACACTGTTTCCACTGCACATACATGTCCCTGAAAACACAGCTGCTCCTTTTATGGTTAAGAGTGCTGTGCAAGTTGTTTCTTTCAGGAACAAGCACTGCTTCTTAGGGGAGAAAACTGTGGCCACTTTCCTCCAAAGGTGAGAATCTAGCACCGGGAATGAAATACTCAGGAATAGCTGGTAAATTCAACCAGGCAACACTTGTGTTCAAGGTTTTAATTTTGACTGTACACATGAAATCTTGTGATTTACTGCTATTGTTTTCCCTAATCCAAAAAAGTAAATGAAAACTTCCTAACATTTTGACTCTGTTATTAGAAAAGCACACAAGGGTATTGGGGACCGATGAGGTTTGTGTTGGACCCTGAGGGAGAAGCGAGGGACTACTCTGGAGAGATCATGCTGGGTAGGAGGCCAGGATGCAGTCTATTAAGGGAGCTTTCCTGCCCATCTCAGAGAGTGTGTTGGAAATTGCCTTGTATGGAATCTGAGCTCCCAAAATGTAAGGAGAGTGCTGCAATATGAGGGAGTCCCTAAATGAGCTTGGGTAAATCTGGGTTTTCTTCTTTGATGTTCCTTGAGTGACTGCCTTGTCTCTCTAGAAGTATGGTGTGAACCTAGTGGGTATAATTTGGATTTGTGATGGAAGTGTTGAAATTATTATTGCTATCTTCTTTAGCTATAATGACTAAGTGGAATACCAGGAATTTTTAACATACAAACTTATATGGGAAAAGATTAAAATATGAAGGGAATGGATCCAAATTTGTTCCCACTGGCATGAACCTTGGCACTATTCCAGAGCTCCCATGGGCACTAGGCCCCCAAGATGGCTCCCAGAATATCCCTGCTGACAATACCTGGATTCCACAGGCAAAGGGAAGTGAATGTTGAGCCCATGCCTGACCATATCATCTCACCGGGCAAAAGAAGGTCCAAATAACTTGTCTTTTAATACATGAGTGGAATTAGAAAGCAGTCATTAAGATACTCGAAGTGAATAGTGAGTTGAAGGTCTCCTTGTAATTTTGCATGTGCCATCACTCTATGGTTGATATCCACACTTCCTATTTATCTAATGGAGAACCAGCAGAGAAGTGGCTCTTGGGGCCATTAAGTGCTGCCAGTGGCCCATCCCTCCTGACCCTGGAGAGGAAAGAAAAGTAGAAATAAAGGTCTGGTGTTCACTGACAGAGGCAAGCCTCTGTATAGGAAGTAGACTGTGGTGTCTTTACATGTGTTAGTGATGGATACTAGGCAGATTTCCTGACTCCCTCTGTTTTTAGTTTCCATGTCTATAAAAGGGATCATTAGTAGGACAAAAGAGTGGTTTGGTTTCAATGTAATTGGAAAAATGTCCTGTGCTTTCTATACACTGAATGAGTGGACTTATATTCTTACTGCTATTGTTACTTTCTTCACATATTATTTTATCACCTGCTGATGATCCTGAATGAGGCCTTGGTAGGACTGAGGTACCTCCAAAAATGTGACAGAAACCCCTGGGGGCACCTCAATAACCAAGTATATCAAATAGACAGATCAACTAAAAAACCAAAAAGGAAATATCAGTTAAACCACTTTCGAAAAAAGAATTTAAAAGTATATACATACCGTTCAACCCAACATCAGTTTAATACAGTTTTTTAGAAGCACATGGAGTTTTCTGCAAAATAGATTGCACACTATTTAATCAAACATGCTTAATATAATGCAAAAGAATCAGAATTTTACCATTCATATTACCAGATCACAGTATAATGAAACTATAAATATATGGAAAAAGAGACTACAGAAATTATCCAAATTATAAAAATTAAACAACATACAATAGATCACAAAAGAAATTAAAGATTAAGACATTTCCTAGAATTAAATGATAATGCCACTAAAACATGTCAGAAAATATGGGACACAATGAAAACAGTCCTATGAGCAAATCTTAAAGCTGTGAATGTCCACCTCAGATAATTGGAACAAGTCCAAATAAATAACGTAATGATACACCTCAAGGTTCTAGAATAACAACAACAAAAAAATCCAAATTCAGAGCTTGTTCAAGTAAAGAATTTATAAAGATCAGAGCACAAGTCAAGGAAATGGAGACTAAAAAAGTTAACAGAGAACCAATGAATTGAAAAGTTATTTCTATTAAAGACTGAAAAAAATAGAAAAAGATCAGCCAATCTTACACAAAAAAGGAAAGGAGAGACACAAATTAATGAAATTAAAAATAAAAAAGTTGAAATCACAATGACCACAACTGAAATTCATGTCATTAGTGACTACAAACCAGTATGCAAAAAATTGGAGAACTCAGAATAAATGAAGAAATTCCTAGGTACATGTGAATTACCAAAACTAAACCAAGAGGACTTAAAAATACTGAATAAACCAGTAATAGGCAATCAAATTGAAGTAGGAAAAAAAACACCAACTAAGAAAAATCCAGGACTTGATTAGTGGATTCACTAGGGATTTTACAAAAACTTCAGGCAAGGGCTAACACCAATAGTTTTCAAACTGCTTAATAAAATTGAGAGGGAAGGAGTAATCTCAAAATTATTCTTGTAATCTAGAATTACCCTTATACCAAAATCATACAAGAAATCAACAAAAAGTGAAACATAGACCAATCACCCTATTGAACATAGATGCAAAACTCCTGACAAGATACTAGTAAAAGGAATGTGACAAATCATCAAAAAGATTGCACACCCTGACTGAGTAGGTTTATCCAGTGATGGAAGGATGGTTCAACATATGCAAATTACAAAATGTAATTCATCAAATAACAGAAGTAGGAACAAAACAGCATGAGCAACTCAGAAGATGCAGAAAAATTCTTTGACAAAATCCAACATCTGAAAAGGAACATTTGGAATGGGGTAAAAGAGAAAAGAAGGAAGGCGATGATAGCTAAGATAATTGTACTATTAATTCTACTAGCTCATGGAAAGAAACTGTGAGTGCTTGTATTGCATGCCTGTATCTTGTAATCTGAACAATTATTTTGAAGATAACAATATGCACATAGTGATGGTTGTTAATTTCCTATCATCTTGTTTTGAAATCCTATATTGTTTTTATTGTTTTGTTTTGCTTTTATTGTTTTGGTTTCTTTTAATCTCTTTAAAATAAAGTTTGAAAAATCCAACATCTATTCATGATAAAAACCCTGAAGAAAATAGGCAGAAAAGAACCTCATGTCCACCTGATTAAAGCCATTTATGACCACTCTACTGACAAAATCATATTAAATAAGGAAAGACTGAAAGCATTTCCTCTGAAATCACCAGCAAGACATTGATGTTCATGAATACCAGTGTGGATCAACATAGTGCTTGAAACACTATCCAGAGCATTTAAGCAAGAGAAAGAAATAAAAGGCATATGTATATGAAAGGATAAATGCAAAGTATTATTATTTGCAGATGACATGATCCTCTACCTGCAAGAACTAAAACAAGAACTAAAATGATCCTAGAATTAACAACTGAATTCATATATATAGCAGGATTCAAAATAAACATGAAAATCAATAGCATTCCTATACACTAACAATGAACTTACTGAGAAAAGAAAACAATAGAATTCATTATAGCATCAAGAAAAATTAAGTATTTAGGAAATAACCAAGGAAGTAAAGACCTGTATAATGAAAATTACATCTCTCTGAAAAAGTAACTAAGGCAATAATCAGAAAAATGGAAAGATATCCACTGTTCCTGGACAAGCAGAACCAATATAATCAAAATGACTACATTTCAAAAACTGATATATGGATTTAATGTAGTTCCACTGAAAATACCAACAGTATTTCTTATAGATCAAGAGAAAACAATAGTGAAACCCATCTGGAGCCAGAAGAAACCCAGAGTAGCATAAGCAGTCCTGGGTAACAAAAACAAAGCAGGAGGTATCACAATCACAGATCTGAAGTGATACTACAAAGCTACTGTGATTAAAACAGCATGGCACTGGTACAAAAATAGGCATTTGGATCAATGGAACAGAATAGAGGAAGCAGAAACAACCCCAGGTATATTTGGCTATTTGATCTTCAATAAAGGGGCCAAAAATATACACTGTAGGAAAAATAGCCTCTTTAATTAACGGTTCTGGGAAAATTGGGTATCCACAGGCTGAAAATTTAGTCTATACCCATATAACTCACCATATTACATTAAAATCAGAATACATTAAAAATCTCACATTTAAAGCAGATACAATCTGGTGGAAGGTAAAATAGGTGAAATTCTTTTTTTTTTTTTTTTTTTTTTTTGTGGCACCGGGGATTGAACTCACAGCCTCACCCCTGCCAGACAGGCACTTAAGCCACTGAGCCAAACTCCCAGCCCTTAAAATAGGTGAAATTCTTGAAAACAGGCATAAGCATGCACTTTCTGAATGTATTTCTCCAGTTTGTGAAAGTGTAGACTGAGTGCAGTTAGTATGGAAATCAGTATGCAGATTCATCAAGCAGCTAGGATTAGAGGTCATATTTGACCCACCTTTTCCTTTACTATGTGTCTTCCCAGAAAAAAATAAAAATACCATACCACAGCAATGTATGTTTATCCATGTCTATAGCAGCACAATTTGTAATAGCTAAATTTTGGAAACAACCCAAATGTCCATCAACAGAGGAATGGATAAAGAAGATGTTTTAAAATAATTAAGTACTACTTTTCCATGCGTGGGCCTCTGGCAGACTGGGAACAATTAGACCCAAGCCTCTCTCCATGAGTCAGCACCATTCATGGACCGGGGTGAGAGAGAACAATTGCTGCAGCAGCAAACAAGACCCATCTGGGAACCAGTGCCATGTGCAGGACACAGCTGGACTGGGAACAACCAGACCCCAGCCCCTTCCAGCGCACAGACTGGCAAACAAGAAGTACCAAACCCCGCCCTTAAGTGACCGGCTTATTTGGAGAAACACAGGCTGTGATGATAGCTATCAAGGTGAAATGCAATTGGATGCCTGTGGTGCTTTGGTGTTTCACTAACGTTGCAGGCCTAGGGCCAGTGGTCTGATCATAGGTTCAGAGGATATCGCTAAGCAGTGTGTCATCTAGGGGGGATCTCCTTCTGAGGGCTGCAGCCATTGTTGATTTCCTGTAGTCTTGTTTTGAGGTCCCATACTGTTTCCATTGTTTAGTTTGGTTGGGTTTTATTCTGTTTTGTTTTGTTTGATTATGTTAAATTCCATGGCAGAAGAAGCTATTTCAAGGATAGCAAGATATGTTATGGTAGCAATTTTGGATCTTCTATTGGCTTGTTTTGAAATCCTTTATCACATTCATTGTTTTGTGTTCATTGTTTCTATTCTATTCTGTTCTGATTTTTACTATGTCTGGAGTTATCTGCAGCTATTCTGAAAACATCAAAAGGCATTATAGTAACTACTGCTGATTTCATAACATTTTGAAGTCCTGTATCTCTTACACTGGTTTGTTTTGATTGGTTTTATTCTGGTATATACACTTTAAAATAAAAAGAATTATTATAAAGAGAAAAAACACAAAATTTCAAAGCATGTTAATGGGGGTAACAATGTATGAGTAGGAGGTTCTTGGTTTTTGTGTCTGTCCAAAGGTCCTACCTTCTCAGTTTATGTATGATGAGATATTGCTATTTGGCTCAGCACCATCTTTTGGTCCTGGACTATGTTGATGGTTATGACCCCAGACTTTGACAGTGTGATTGTAGAAGGGAAAACAACTGATTATAGCAAGTATGATATCCTGGTTGACATACTGCAATTACCAAAAACAGTAGTCTCAATAACAATAGCATGGTATAGAAACTGACACACTGTTTTAACTCTTGATTTGGTACTTTTACCCATAGGGGCAAAATCTGTAGTTATACTACAAAACTCAACATAAATCAGGAACTTGTATGCAATGAGTTTCCCCCAGTAGAAAGGTTTTACCCTGTGGTGGATAAATTTAAGAAATTTTAGGACAAAACAGCATTAGATGAAGAGAAATATAGTCAAAGCAAGACTGGAGGACAAAAGATGATCATGTAAGCTTTGAAATACTGGAGAAGAGGGCAGGAGAAGAAGCATGAAGGGGAAAGCAAAAGATCATTGATGTAAATCAGAAAGGTGGGGACAATGTTTACTCACATGAAGTTATAAGATCAAGAGATATTTGAAGAAAGAGAAATAAGATGAATGGAATAGAACAAAAATACATATATAAATTTAGAAAAGAAAAAGCAACACAAATAAACAAAACAACTCAACTATTCAGTAAAAGGGAAACAATACACACAAAGAAAAGTAAATAAATTTCTCTGATGGCCCCTTTTCTGTGGTAGTGTACAAATCAGTGCCCAACCATTTCTGCAATCGGATTAGTGATGGATTGGATGTGGGGCAGATTTTGACCTCTGGATACAGGGAATGAATGTGGCCAGTCTTTAGCCAGCAGCCTTTGGGATAGCTTGCCCATGTCTTCTTGCCCTATTTGTCTCTGCGTTGCTCTTGTAAGTCTTGTGGTCCTCTCAGACAGAGATAGCCCTAGGCTGCTCCCCGTACAGTTGGCCCCTCTCAGACCTTGTACAGCCTGCTTTGGTCCACACAGTTATCTTCTCTCATGCACTGCCCTCCCTGACCCACGTAGTGATCACAAGTCTGTCCTGTGCTGGTTGTAGCAAGTTGGAGGGAGTGATGACTTCCTGAGCTAAGGATGCTTGTGCTGCTGGTAGTTGGTCATAGGGCAAGGAAGTGCTAATTTCCCACTCTTTGTCCCTGCTGCTGTGGGATGGTCCAAGTCCCTCTCTTGTGCCAGTAGTAGAGCAGGAGGAGTTACGTTGTTTCACTAGCAATCCTCAATGCTATGTCCTGTCCCTAGCCTTGTTGTCATTAGAGGCTCAAGCTATTAGTTATAGCTTGATGGAGAAAGAAAAAAAGAAAAAAGAAAAGAAAAAAGAACTGATGGCCCATTGGAGAGGGAGGAGTCACTCATCCTATATGTGTGCTAATGAAATTTGTTGCCAGGCTGCAATGCCCTCTGTTTGGAGGAAATTAAAAGAAGTGAGGGGCTTTATATTTTGGTCTATCTGGTGTGGGTTGCATTTGTCACACCTTGGAGGTCTGTCTGTTTTTTGCTTTCTTTGGGGAGAAACTTCCTGGGAATGGTGATTCCTGTTTGGAATCCCACCAGCAGTAAACTCATGAGCAGTCCTGGGGTCTGGTTTATCATTTTATAAAGTCCTATGCATTTGTTTTATTTGATCTATAGGTCTCTTATTTCAGATTAATTTTGATATCAGGATATGTGTCTCTGCTTTTCCTCCAGTTACCTGTTTTCAGTTGATTGTCTCTGAGAACTCTGATATGAATCCTCCTTTATTCAGCCATGTTGAATCCTCTCAGCATTTTTCTGTTTTGTGATAATTTTGTTAGTTTTGATAGTGTGATACTAGTTCTATAAAAAGTGATGTTAATGGTTTTGTTTTCAAGGGAAAGTGTGTGAAATTTTTGTGTTGTTTTCAATACATTTTTTATTAGTACATGTTTGTAATACATGCAATTTATAGTAATCTGGGGGAGTTGGTGCATGTATGTAATACAACTTGATTTTCCTTCCTTCCTTCCTTCCTTCCTTCCTTCCTTCCTTCCTTCCTTTCTTCCTTCCTTCCTTCCCTTCTTCCTTCCTTCCTTCATCTTATTTCATCTTTGTGATATATAATGTTCACATTCATTTGGGTTATTAGGTTCCTGTACATGGCATACCTTTATTCTATTTATTTCTTCATCTTCTCCCACTCTCTTCTCTCTCTCTTATTCTTGTAGATTTATTCCCATTTGAAAGAGACCTATCCTCTGACTTCTTCTATCAATCTGTTATTGTGCTCTTTGCCTTACTCAAATAAGGGATATCATATAGTATTTGAGATTGTGAGTCTGATTTATTTTGCTGAACATTATACTTTCCAAGTGTATCCTTTTGCCTACAAGTGTCTTGAAATTTTTTCATAGTGGAATGGTATTCCATTCTATATGGGTACCACATTTTCTTTTTCCAGTCATCTGTTGATGGATATACAGGCTGCTATCAGGAATTAGCGATTATAAATTGTTTAATATTAAACAAATTAAACATATTAAATACATATATCACTGTAGTGTGGTGTCCTTAGCTCTTTGAGGAAGATACCAGAAGGGAGATAGCTGAGTCATATGGAACTTATAATTTTAGTTCTTTGAGAAATTTCCATACTGATTTTGTCAGTGGTTGCTGCCAACAGTGTAAGAATATTTTTTATCACCACAACTATGTCAACATTCGTTATTTTTTGATTTATTGATGATTGCCATTCTCTCTGGTGTAAGATGAAAGTTGAGCTTTGTTTTAGTTTGAATTACTCTAATGGCCAAAGATTGTAGACGTTTTTTCATGTATTTGTTGGCCGCTTATATCTCTTTCTCTGAACAGTGTCTGTTCATTTCACTGTACCATTTCTTGATTGAATTTTATTTTAGGCGGTCTGATTTTTTTTAGGTCTTTCTGTATTCTAGATATTAATCCTTTATCTGAGAAGTAGACAGCAAACATTTGTTCTCATTTTAGAGGTTTGTCTTTTCACTCTAATGGACTCTTTTGCTGTGCATAAGCTATTTAACTTGATGTAATACTATGTGTTGCTTCCTGTTGTTTCTTGTGCAATTGTGGTTCTTCTTAGGAAATCCTTTCCTATACCTGTAACTTCAAGTGTTTTAGCTATTTTATCTTCTAGTATATTCAACATTTCTGTTTAAATGTTTAAATCTTTGACCCATTTTTATTTTAATACAGACATAGTGGGAGATTTGTCCAGTTTCAGTCTTCTGCAAACAGATATCCTGTTTTCCCTGCACCATTTATTGAATAAACTATCTTTACTCAAGTTATGCTTTTGGCCCACTTGTCAAAGATCATATAGCTGAATATGCTTGGATATATTTCTGTATCCTTTATTCTGTTCCATTGATCTACATGTCTGTTTTTATTCCAGTACCATGCATTCATATTACTGTTGCTTTGTAATATAGCTTGAAGGAAGATAATGTGATGTCTTCTGATTTGTTCTTGCTCCAAAATGTTGCCTTTTCTATGCTGTATCTCTTCTGGTTCCATATGAATTTTAGGATTGTTTTACCTAGGGCTGTGAAGTATGCTGTTGGTGTTTTGATTGGAACAGCACTAACTCTGCATAACAGTTTGGGGAATATGACCATTTTTACAATATTAGTTCTGACTATTCAGGAACAAGACATATCTTTCCATTTTCTGATGTCCTCTTCAATTTTCTATTTTAGAGTACTGTTTTTTGTTTCTTTTTCTTTTTTCTTTTCTTTTCTTTCTTTTTCTTTCTTTTCTTTGTATAGTTCTTTTACTTTGTTGGTTAGGGTAATTTCTTGATGTTTCATTTTTCTTGCTGCACCTTGAATGATTTTGTTTTCATAACTTCCTTCTCACTGAGTTCATTATTGTTGTTCACAAATGGTATTGATTTTTTTTTGCACCATGGATCAAACTCACGACCTCACGCTTGCCAGACAGGTGTTGTGCTTCTGAGCTATAACCCTGAGCTAATATTGAGTTTTACATGTTTATTTTGTATCTCACTACATTACTGTAGTTAGTTATTAATTCTTAGAGCTTTTTAGAGGAATTCTTTGTGTCTTCTATGTAGTTATCATATCATCTGCTAGTAATGATAATTTGATTTTTCTTTTCATATGTACATTCCTTTTACTTTTTTCTTGTCTGATTGCTCTGGCTAATACTTCAAGTACAATGTTGAGCACAAGTGGTAATAGTGCGCATTCTAGTCTTGTTCTTGATTTTAGAAGGAATGCTTTCAGTGTTTCTTGATTTAATATAATGTTTATCACTGGTTTGTCATAAATAACTTTTATCAAATTCAGGTATGGTTCTACTATGTCTATTTTCTTCAGGGTCCTTATTATGAAGGGGTGTTGGATTTTGTTGAAAGCATTTTCTGAATCTGTTGATATGAACTTGTGGTTTTTATAAAAAAATACTTACCTCCATTTATGTGATGTATTACCTTTATTTATCAGAGTATGTTGAACCGTCCTTATATCTCTGGGATGAAACCTGCTTGGTTATAATGTATGATTGTTGTGATGATGTGTTGCATTGTATTTGCTAATGTCTTGTTGAGGACTTTTGCATTAATGTTCATTAAGAAGATTGGCCTGTACTTTTCTTTTTAGTTGAGCTCTTACCTTCTTTTGGAATCAGAGTGATGACGGGCTTTCATAAATTAATTTGGAAGCACTCTGTCCCTTTCAATTTCTTTTGAGAAATTGAGTGGTATAAATGATGTATCAGCCTAGAAGATGTGGCAGAACTCAGTAGAAAATTCACTACATCTTGGGCTTACTTTTTTAGTTCTAGATTATTACAGTCTCAATTTCATTGCTTGTTATTTGGTTGTTCATCATTTTTGTCTGTTCTTGGGTTAGGTTTGTCAATTTTTATGCAGGTAGAAATCTGTACAATTTGTCAAATTGTCTACAATGTTGGAATATGGTTTTGCATAGTAGTTACTAACTCCCTTCTACATTTTGATGGTTTCTCTTGTTATTTCTCATTTTTCATTTCTAATTACTTTGATTTTGAGTTCTTTTTCTATTTTTCTTGGTAAGTTTGGGTTAAAGGTTTATCTATTTTTTATTGTTCTTTCAACTAGCTCTTTGACTCCTTGATTAGTTGTATTTTTTGTCTTAATTTCAACTTTAATGTTTATGATTTCCCTCCTTAATATTTGTTTGGGTCTATATTATTGTTTCTCCCCAGTGTATTAAAGTTACTTGAAAGGTTATTTTTATGGTTTGTGTCTAGATGTCCTCCAAAGACTCATGCACTTTTAGATGGAACTTGGTAGCTGAATCTAGAGTTTGTGATTGATTCATAGTTAAATACTGGAATTAAGGGTGATGTGATTAAGGGTGTGAGTGCTACACTCGTCCTAGGGTGGGTAGCCTGCATAGACACATATAAGAAAGACAAAAAGCAAAAGAGACAAACAAACGACTAGAGTGAATGCACAACAGTAACATTACAGGTTTACAAAGCAGGATGATAGAAACTTGACAATGGTTGCAATATTGTGTATCATTATCTTCAAAATAGTTGTTTACATTAACAGATATAGATATGTAAAATTGATCTAATCATATGAGTATTAACCGTTCTTTCTCAATATCTAATACATTTAGCAATATGTTCGTTTTAGTTATCTTACATACACATATATACAGATTTATATCTTTTCCTTTTCCCTTCCCTCTTTCCCCCTTTTTCCTTCCCAATTACTTTTGCTCTTCAAGCAGTTTTTTTTTACCTTTTCATAGTATTTATTATAGATTTTGAATCATATATACTTTTTCAGTTTCTTACACTAGGGAGACAATATGGTATTTACACATGTGGGTTTGATTTATCTCACTTATGAGTATGGTCTCAAGTCATGTCCATTTACTTATAAAAGTCTCAATGCAATCTTTCTTAACAGTTGAGTAGTATTCCATTGTATAAAAATGCGTGTTTTTTATCCAGTCCTTTTTTGTTTTGGTGTTTTTTTATTTAAGCAGAAAAAAAGGGCATATATAACAAAGACAAAAAAAAAACAGACAAACAAACGACTAGAGTAAATGCACAACAGTAACATTACAGATTTAGAAAACAGAATAATAGAAACTTGACAATGGTTGAAATATTGCGTATCATTATCTTTAAAATGGTTGTTTACATTAACAGACATAGGCATGTAAAATTGATCTACTCATATCAGTACTAATTATTCTTTCTCAATAACGAATACATTCAGCAGTGTGTTTGTTTTAGTTATCTTACATATACATATATACAGATTTATATCTTTTCCTTTTCCCTTTTCTCTTTCTGCCTTTTCCCTTTCCAGTTACTTTTGCTCTCTGAGCTGTTTTTTACCCTTATACAGTATTTATTATAGATTTTGGATCATATGTATTTTTTCAGTTTCTTACACTAGGGAGACAATACGGTATTTACACATGTGGGTTTGATTTATTTCACTTATGAGTATGGTCTCTAGTCGTGACCATTTACTTATAAAAGTCTCAATGCAATCTTTCTTAATAGCTGAGTAGTACTCCGTTGTATAAAAATACCACATCTTTTTTATCCATTCTTTGATTGATGGGCACTTGGGTTGTTTCCAAGATCAGGTTATTACAAATTGGGTTGCTATAAACATAGGTGCACAAATATCACTGTGGTATGATGTTTTCAATTCTTCTGGGAAAGTGCCCACAAGTGGGATAGCTGAGTTGAATGGAATTTCTAATCCTAGCTTCTTGAGGAATCTCCACACTGACTTCCACAGTGGTTGCACCAGTCTAAGCTCTTTAGTAGAAGATCTAGGCATATATAAGCCTATACATGTACATTGGTCCTTTCTGTATTAGAGGAAAAAACAAAACAAAAAAATAAGAAACAATAGTCAAATACATAAAAATAACAAAGAGCCCAAAATGATAATATAGGCTTCCAAAACAAGTCGGTAGCACCATAACAAAATTTGTTGCTTTGCATAATTATCTTAAAAAGTGTTACTCAAATTATAAGATATAGACAGGAAAAATTGATCTAATCCTATGAATGTTAACTGTTTTGTTCCAAGAGCTAATAGAATTAGTAATACAATCATCTTAGTAATCTTAAGTGTATATATACAAATTGATGTCTTTTTTCTTTTCCCTTCCTTCTTTTCTCTTTTTCCCTGAGTTATTTTTTCCTCTTTGAGCAGTTGCTTACTCTTTTGCAATATTTTTTTTACTTTAAGAGAAAAAAGACTCATAAAAGAAAGACAAAAAGCAAAAGAGACAAACAAATGACAACAGCAAATGCACAACAGTAACATTATAGGTTTACAAAACAAGATGATAGGAACTTGACAATGGTAGCAATATTGTGTATTGCTACCTTCAACATGGTTGTTTACATTAACAGATATAGACTTGTAAAATTGATCTAATCATATGAGTATTAACTGTTCTTTCTCAATAACTAATACATTCAGCAGTATAATCATTTTAGTTATCTTACATATACATATATACCGATTTATGTTTTTTTCCTTTTCCCTTCCTTCTTTCCTCCTTTTCCCTTTCCCATTTGCTTTTGCTCTTTGAGCAGTTTCTTACCCATACACTTTATTTATTGTAGATCTTGGATCATATATACTGTTTCAGTTTCTTACACTAGGGAGACAATATGGTATTTATACATGTGGGTTTGATTTATCTCACTTATGACTATGGTCTCAAGTCATATCTGTTTACTTATAAAAGTCTCAATGCAATCTTTTTTTTAAACTTTTTTATTTTAGAGATAGTAAAATACAACAGAACATAACAGAATAAAGTCAATCAAAACAAAGCAGTAGGACTGGTACAGAACTTCGAAGACCGATAATGTGAGTATAAAGCTACAATAGCATACCTTGCTATTTTCAGATTAGCAGACCATTCCTACAGGTGTAGAAGAATTGAACCAAAAACAAAACAATACAAAGCCAATAAAAACAGAATATAAAATAAAGGGAAAAAAAGAGAAAAATAATAACAATCAGAGTAAAGCAAAATGGTGAGAACCACATTGGTCCTCGAAGATCAGGCAGAAGAGAATCCCCCATGTCTGCAACATTGCCTACTGTCATCATGCAAAGAGACATTCAGGGTGCCGATCAGAGGCCTGCAAAATCTACGAAAAAACAGTAGCGTTTAGTTGCTTTATGTACCTTAGTTGCCATCAATTTAGCTAGACCTCAGAGCCAGCAGCTTGCTTACGGGGGGGGGGGAATGATGTCCTTGATTCCAAGCCCGCGCGCCAGTGTCACGCAGTCCCAGCGAGTTGGGGCCTGGTTGGACCCATTCTGGTTCTCCTCCGGGGTGGCGGAGCCCCCAACCCTGGAAGGCGGATCAGTTCTCCCTTGATGTAAGCTGGCGCCACGTGGTCCTGGCGAGTTGGGGCCTGGTTGGACCCATTCTGGTTCTCCTCCTGGGTGGCGGAGCCCCCAACCCTGGAAGGCAGATCAGTTCTCCCTTGATGTAAGCTGGCACCACACGGTCCCGGCGAGTTGGGGCCCGGTTGGACCCATTCTGGTTCTCCTCTTGGGTGGCGGAGCCCCCAACCCCAGAAGGCGGATCAGTTCCAATGCAATCTTTCTTGATAGCTGAGTAGTACTCCATTGTATAAAAATACCACATCTTTTTTATCCATCCCTTGATTGATGGGCACTTGGGTTGTTTCCAAGATTTGGCTATTACAAATTGGGTTGCTATAAACATGGGTACACAAATATCACTGTGGTATGATGTTTTCAAATCTTCTGGGAAAATGCCCAGAAGCAGGATAAGCTGGATCAAATGGGATCTCTAATCCTAGCTTCTTGAGGAATCTCCACACTGATTTCCACAGTGGTCACACCAGTCAACACTCCCACCAACAGTGAAGAGTTCCTTTTTCCCCACAGCCCCTCCAGCATTTGTTGTTGCTTGATTTTTTAATCTTGGCCATTCTTTCTGGAGTGAGATGGAATCTCAGTGTTGTTTTAATTTGCATTTCCCGAATAACCATTGATGTTGAACATTTTTTCATATATTTATTTGCCATTTGTATTTCTTTTTCTGAGAAGTGTGTATTCATGTCAGATGCCCATTTTTGGATTGGGTCCTTGAATTTTAGGGGCCTGATTTTTAAAAATTCTTTATATGTTTTAGATAGAAGTCCTCTGTATGATGGACAATTGACTAAGATATTTTCCCAGGTCATGGGTTTTCTTTTCACTCTGTTGGAGATTTCCTGTGACATGCAAAAACTTTTTAGTAAGACACAATCCCAGTTGTTGATTCTGCGAAGTGTTTCCCATGCAGTTCGATTTTTGTTCATGAAATCTCTGCCTTCTCCTAGGTCATTAAGATTTTTTCCTACTTTGTCTCCCAGCAAATTTAGTGTCTCTGTTTTAATATTCAGAACTTTGATCCTTTTTGACTTTATTTTAGTGCATGGTGATAGACATACATCTAGTTTTAGTTTACAGCATATAGAAAGCCAGTTTTTCTAGCACCATTTGTTAAAGAGGCTATCCTTCTTCCATTGAACACGTTTGGCCCCTTTGTCAGTGATAAGGTGGCTGAATGTGTTTGTAGTTGTGGCTGTATCTTCTAATCTATTCCATTGATCTTCAGGTCTGTTTTGATTCCAGTGCTGATTTTATCACAGTAGCTTTATAATATAATTTCAAGTCAGGGATTGTGATGCCTCCTGCCTTATCTTTGTTGCCCAGAATTTCCCTTGCTATTCTAGACCTTTTCTGGTTCTAGATGAATTTCAGGAATGATTTCTCTAGATCTCTGAGGTATGTAAATGGTATTTTGATTGGAATTGCATTAAATCTGTATTACAATTTTGGGAGAATGGCCATTTTCATGATGTTTTATCTTCCTATCCATGAACAAGGACTCTCTTTCCATTTTCTGAGATCCTCTTTGATTTCTTTTTTTCAGAATACAGTAATTTTCACTAAATAGAGCTTTTACTTCCTCTGTTATATTGATTCCTAAGTATTTCTTTTTTTGAATGCTATTGTGAATGCTATTTCTCTGTCAATGAGTTTGTTGTTTGTGTACAGGAATGCTATTGAGTTTTGAGTGTTGACTTTGTATCCAGGTACATTACTGAATTTGGCTTTATATCTAGAAGTCTTTCAATGAATGTTTGGGGGTCTTCTATGTAGAGTATCATGTCATTTGCAAATAATGATAGTTTAATTTCTTCCTTTCCTATCTTTATTCCTTTTACTTCTCTCTCTTGACTAATTGCTCTGGCTAATATTTCCAGCACCATATTGAATAGTAGTGGTGATGGTGGACAGCCTTGTCTTGTTTCTGATTTTAGAGTGAAAGCTCTCAGTTTTTGACCATTTAATATGATGCTGGCTGTTGGTTTGTCATAGATAGCTGCTATGAGATTGAGGTAAAGATCATCTATTCTGACTTTCTGTGGGGTTCTTATCATGAATAAGTGTTGGACTTTATCAAAAGCTTTTTCCGTATCTATGAAATGATCATGTTTTTCTTATCTTTGGCTCTATTGATATGATGTATTACACTTATTGATTTGCATATGCTGAACAATATATTTATTCCTGTATTCCTGGGATGAATCCCACTTGGTTGTGATGTGTAATCTTCTTGATGACTTGCTGCATTCTGTTTGCCAGTATTTTACTGAGGATTTTTGCATCTATGTTCATTAGTGAGATTGGCCTCTAATTTTCTTTTTTGGTTGGGTCTTTCTCTGGTTTTGGTATTAGGGTAATGCTTGCTTCCTGGAATGAGTTAAGAAGAATTGCTTCCCTTTCAATTTCATGGAATAGTTTGAGGAGTGTTGGCATACAGTCTTCCTTGAATTTCTTGTAGAATTCAGCAGTGAATCCATCAGGACCTTGGTTTTTCTTTGTTGTTAAGGTTCTAATTACATTTTCAATTTCATTAGCTGAAATTGGGTTATTTAGCAGTTTTACATCGTCTTGGTTCAGCTTTGGTAATTCATATGTTTCTAGGAATCTTTCCATTTCTTCTGTGTTATCAAACCTATGAGAGTAAAGGTTCTTGACATAGGTATTGATTATTTTCTATATTATCACAGGATCTGTAGTAATTTCATCCTTTTCATTCCATGTTGCATGAATTTGAGATTTTTCTTTCTTTTTTTATATAAGGTTGGCTAGTGGCTTATAAGCTTTATTTATTCTTTCAAAGAACCAACTCTTTGATTCATTAATTGCTTGTATTGTTTTCTTAGTCTCTATTGCATTAATTTTGTGCTCTGATCTTTTTAATTTCTTGCCTTCTTTTGACTTTGGGTTTGACTTTTTTCTTATTCTAGATGTTTGAGATGTATCATCAGGTTGTTTATGTGTGTTCGTTCTGTTCTCCTGATGTGGGAATTCACTGCAATAAATTGCCCTCTGAAGGTTGCTTTCATTGCATCCCCCAGGTTCCAGTAAGTAGTATTTAAATTTTTGTTTGCTTGTAGATATTATTTAATTTTTTCTTTAATTTCTTCTGTGACCTCTTGATTGTTCAGGAGTGTATTATTTAATTTCCATATGTTTTTGGAGTTTTTGCAGTTTTGTTTCTCATTAATTTACAGTTTTATGGCACTATGGTCAGATAATATTCATGGGATAATTTAAATTCTTTTGCATTTATTTAAGCATGTTCTATGGGCAAGTATATGTTCTATTTTAGAGAATGTCCTATGTGAAGCCAAGAAGAATATATATTCTGATGTTGTGGGGTCAACACTCTGTATATGTCTACTAAGTCCATTTTTTCACAAGTTTGATTCAGTTTTTTTTCTTTGCTGATTTTCTGCCTAGTTGATCTGTCGCTTTGTGTTAATGGGGTGTTAAGATCTCCCATTATAATTGTGTTATTGCTTATTTGATTTTTCATTTGTATTAATATTTATTCTGTATAGCTGAGTGCTCCCATATTTGTTGCATTTATATTTAAGATTATTATCTCCTCCTCTTGTAGTTTTCCTGTAGCCAGTAAGTAGTGACCTTCTTTATCTCTATTGATCAATCTTGGTTTGAAGTTCACATTGCCTGAAAACAGATTAGCTACCTCCGCTTTTTTGTTTTGTTTTGTTTTGATTCCTGTGGTGTGAAGTTTTGTTTTCCATGCTTTGACTTTCAGTCTATTTCCTTTTTGGTTAGATGGGTTTCTTGTATACAGCATATGGTTGGATGCTGTTTCTTGATCCATTCTGCCAGTCTGTGTCTTTTAATTGGTGAATTAGGCCATTTACATTAATGGTTATAAGTGATATATATTGGCTTATTTTTGTCATGTTATCTCTGTGCTGTTGCTTTTTTCCCTTTCCCCTGTGTTTAATTATTTGCCCCGCTTGGTAGTTTTTTTTCAGTTGGTGTTATAGAATTCGTAGTTATTTTTCTGTCTATTTAGAATATCTTTGAATATTCTTTGCAGAGTTGGTTTGGTGGTTGTGAAGTTCTTCAGCTGTTCTTTATTGTGGAAATATCTTATTTCTCCTTCAATTTTGAAGGATAGTTTTGCAGGGTACATCAATCTGGGTTGAAAGTCATTCTCCTTTAGGATTTGAAATACTTTACTCCATGCTCTTCTTGAGTTAATTGTTTGTGCTGAGAAGTCTGCTGTGATTCTGATGGGCTTTCCTTTATAGGTGATTTGTTTCTTTTCTCTAATAGCTTTTAATATTCTGTTCTTATGTAGAGTTTCTCAGATATCAATTATTATATGTCTGAATGTAGATTTATTTTGGTTATGACTAATTGGAGTTTTATATGCTTCACTTATCTGTATATCATTTTCCTTTTCCATGTTTGGACAATTTTCAGGTATTACTTCTGTAAATAGGCTTTTGATATCATTTGTGCTCTCACCTTCTCTTCCATTTATACCTATTAATCTTATATTGTTTCTCTTTCCATCACCTTGTAATTGTTGAACTGTTATTTCCTGATTCCTTACTATTTTTAAAAGATCTTTCCTTTCCTGCTCACTAACTGCAATCTTGTCTTCTAGGTCTGAAAGCCTACCTTCATGTTCATTGTGGTGGTTTTGCCAGCTTTCAGTGGAATTTTTGATTTTTTGGATATCTCTTTGAATCTATTTCATGCATTCTAGTTGTTTCTTATGTTGTTCATTCAAGGTTTATATCATTTTGCCATGCTCTTCTCATTTTTTAGTCTATGTCTTCTTTAGATGTGTTCAGCATTTCTTTCATTATGTTTATCATTTTTTTCTTTTACCTGGGAGATTATTTCCAATCTGAGTTCCTTTATAGCTTCATGGAGCTGTTTCTTTACTTCAATTCGTATCATTTTAGAAGTTTCCAGTTTATGGCTTACTTTTTCTTCTATGTCCATGTTTCCTAGGTTTGTTTGGGATGGGCTGGAGGTTTGAGATTGCATTTTGCTCTTTTGTTTTGTCATTTTCCTGTATTCCCCGGGACTCCTGAATGCATAATCTCAGTTGGTTTTTGGGTTGTGGATGACTGTCTGTACTGCAAAGAGTTTCCCTAGTTGAGTGGGGGATGTTAGACAGGCCTTTCCAGGTCCCTAGTGACACTCAAAGACTCCCCAAATGGGGATAGTATGCTGGATGGACCTCCAGCACACCTCTCATGGCTTGCTGGATCTCCCTGGCTGCTTTAGGTCACTGGGCAGGGCCCTACCAGGTTATAAGTGGTATACCAATCAAAACCAAAGAAAGCCGGGCGTGGTGGCGCACGCCTTTAATCCCAGCACTTGGGAGGCTGAGGTAGGCGGAGCGTTGTGAGTTCAAGGCCGGCTTGGGCTACAACGTGAGTGCAAGCCCAGCCTGGGCTACATACTGCGACCCTGCCTCAAAAAAAAACCAGGGCTGGGAGTTTGGCTCAGTGCCTTAGGCGCCTGGTCTGGGAGGCATGAGGTTGTGAGTTCAATGCCCGGTGCCACACAAAAAAAAAAAAAAAAAAAAAAAAAAACAAAGAATGTATGCATTACAAGACTTCAAAACAATGCAATACAAAATAAACAATGGCTACCATAATGTTTCTTGTTTTCTTCAAAACAGCTGTCAACACCTTTATACATAATGAAATCAAATACTAGAAAGCAGAGTAAAACCAATCAAAACAAAAGAATGAAAACATTACAGGACTTTAAAACAAGATAACAGGAAATGAACAATGGTTACTATAATGTCTCATTTTCTTCAAAATAGCCATCCATGCTAACACGCATAATAAAATCAAATAAAACACAACAGAATAAAGCAAATCAAAACAAAAGAATTAAAAGCATTATAGAACTTCCAAACAGGATAATAGGAAATCAACACTAGCTATCACATGTCGCATTTTCTTCAAAATAGCTGTTCATACCATCACACATAATAAAATCAAACAAACAAAATAGAATAAAACCAATTGAATAAAAGAATGAAAGCATTATAGGACTTCAAAAAAAGGCAATAGTAACCAACAATGGTTACCATAATATATCCTGTTGTCTTCAAAATAACTGCCTGTACCATCACACACAGTAAAATCTAACAAAACAAGACAGAACACAACCAAACCTAAAAAAATTATGAAAATGACACGAGTTCAAGACAAGATAGTAAGAAATTAACAGTGGTACCACCTTCCCCTGCTAGATGTTTCCTCCCCTATCACCTTCATAATATTTATTTATTTTTTTTAACATCACTAACTCCTGTTTTTTATGCTAGGGTTCACCCATATGAGTTCAAACTGTTTTGCCCATGAACATGATCTCCAGTTGCCTTCATTTATCTACAAAAGCCTCGAGATTATCCCACTTTATAGCTGGGTAGCTTTCCATTGTATAAAAATACCATGTCTTTGCTATCCGTTCTGCAGTTAATGGGCAAGTTACCCTTGCTTTTTTCTGGTCTCCTGTCATATGGAGTTATTGTTTTCCCTCCTTCGATTTTTCAGTCTATGAATTTCTTGTATACAGTATATTGATGGATCTCATTTCTAGATCCACTCTCCCTGTGTTTCTTATTATTGGTGAATTGAAGCCATCTACATTAATGGTTACAACTGGCATACATTGGTTTGTCTCTGCCATGCTACCCTCCTGCTGTTGGCCCTCTACTTTTCCTGTTCATTCAATTGCCTGTCCTGTTTGACAATCCTCCTATGCTGTTGTTTCTGGAACCATGATCATCTTTATCTCTCTCTAGAGTATCCTTCAGCACTCACTGTAAGGTTGGTTTGGCGGTCATGAATTCCTTCAGTTCTTTATTGTGGAAGAATTTATTTTTCTATCAATTTTGAAAGATAGTTTTGTAGGGTACATCAATCTGGGTTGGAAGTTGTTTTCTTTCAGGACTTGAAACACTTCACTTGTCAGATTGGCTCCAACCAGAAGACAGCTAGTCTGACTTCTGGGGGACTGTGCGACTGGCATGGACCCCAGGAAGAGAAAGAGATGGGCCTCTCGAGAACCCACCCCACTGGGTCAGAGTGGCTCCAACCAGAAGACAGCTAGTCTGCCTTCTGGGGGACTGTGTAACTGGTGCAAAACCCAGGAAGAAAAACATATGCCTCCTGTATGCCTACTGGCACGAGGGCTAAGAATCAAGGACAACCTCCCCACCCCTGCCCCATAAGCGACCTGCTGGTTTGGAGGTCTGGTTAAATTGATAGCAACTAAGGCATATAAAGTCACTAAATGCTAGTATTGTTTCATTGATTTTGCAGCAGCCTGAGCATCTCTTTGGAGGATGACCATGGGCAATGTAGCAAATATGGGGGATTCTCTTCTGTCCTGTCTTCAAGGTCCAATATTGTTCTCATTGTTTTGCTTTATTTTGATTATTTTTTCTTTATTTTATATTCTGCTTTTATTGGTTTTATTGTGTTTTGTTTTTGGTTTAATTTTACTATACCTGTTGGAATGGTCAATTCTTCTGAAAATAACAAGATACACTATAGTAGCTATTGTTTTCATAGTATCTTTCTTTGAAGTTCTGTACCAGTTTTACTCCTTTGTTTTGATTGACTTTGTTCTGTTTTGTTTTATTGGATTTTACTCTCTTTAAAAGAAAAAAAAGAAAAGAAAAAGAAAAAAGAAACACTTCATTCCAAACTCTTCTTGACTTGATGGTTTGTGCTGACAAGTCTGCTGTGATTCTGATTGGTTTTCCTTTATAGGTGATCTGTGTCTTTTCTCTTAACAGTTTTTAATATTCTGTTATTGTGCTGAATTTCTGGAATCTTGATTATTATATGTCTGAGTGTAGATTTAACTTGTTTATGGCTAGTTGGAGTTCTATATGCCTCTCTTATTTCTGTGCCAGATCCTTTTCCATGTTTGGGAAATTTTCTACTATTACTTCTGTAAATAGTCTTTTTATTTCATTTGTGTTGACCCTTGCTTCTTCCTTGATACTTATTACTCTTAAATTATTTTTCTTTGCATCATCTTGCAGCCATTGAATTGCTATTTCCTGGTTCCTTGTTATTTATTTTTTATTTTTAAAAAGCTAAACAGAAAGAAAGGTAGAAGTAATACAGAATTTCAAAAAAAGAGTAAGAAATCAATGCTAGTTAATATATTACATATTGTTATCTTAGAAGTGGTTGTTCAAGTTATGAAATCGAGACATAAAATATCAGACAATCAAACAATGACAACACAAACTATTTTTTCTAATGAACAGGGAACTAGTAGTATAGTTATCTATCTTGCATACTTATAGATAAATACAGTTATATGTATTTTGAGCACTTTCTTTCCCTTACCTTATTACAATATCTATTGTACATCTTGTATCTTATTACTCTTTCAGTTTTTTAAAAATTATTATTTATTTTGTTTTTATTTTTATTTTTTTGCACTAGGAAGACAATACTTCCTTGTTATTTTTGCGAGATCTTTCCTTTCATGATTGCTAGCTGCAATCCTGTCTTCAAGTTTCCTTTCATGATTGCTAGCTGCAATCCTGTCTTCAAGGTCTGAAAGTCTATCTTCAGTCTCTTTCAAGTGGTTTTGCCAGCTTTCAATGGATTTTTAAATCTCCCAGATATCTCTTTGAATCTGTTTCATGCATTGAAATTCCTTTGTATATTGTTCATTCAAGGTTTCCATCATTTCCTATAATCCTCATTTTTATCTATGTCTTCTTTCGATATGCTCAGCAATTCTTTCATTTTGTTTGTAATTTCTTCTTTTCTTTCTTTCTTTTTGAACCAGGGATTGAACTCACAGCCTTGCACCTGCCAGGGAGGTGCTTAAGCCACTGAGCTAAACTCCTGGCCCTATTTTTTTTGAGACAGGGTCACACTATGTAGTTCAAGCTGGCTTTGCTCACATTGTAGCCCAAGCCAACCTTGAACTCAGAACACTTCTCCTACCTCAGCCTCCCGAGTGCTGGGATTAAAGGTGTGTGCCACCATGCCTGGCTTGTGATTTCTCCTTTTACTGAGACACTATTTCTGATCTGATTACTTTTACAGTCTCATGAAGTTGTTCCTTTACTTCAGGTGTGTGACTTCCATTCCTTCCATTACTATATATCTCCAGACTTGTTCTGTGTGGCCTGCAGGTCTGAGATTACCTGTCTGATATCTTTTTGAATATTCTATATATTTGGCAAATTTGTCATTCATGTTTTGAACTAATTTGGTCAGCTCTTCTGTTATTTACTTATTTCCCCTGTATCCACTTTGGGTAGTCTGAGTGATATTTCCATGGACGTTCAGCTTATTTCCTCTTTGAACTTAGCTAGTCTCTTCATGTCTTCTATAACCACTCTCTTATATTTGCTTTCCTCTCCATTTGTACCCCCTTGACCTGCCTTTGGAGAGTTGGGAGACCTTGAAACTCTTCTGTTACCTTAGTTTTCCATGTTCCTGTGTATATATACCTACTTTTTATTGTTTACAATCCCCAGAAAATCCAGGTATTAGGGTAGAGAGTAAACCACTACTGTGTTACCTTGGCTACAGTAGTAAACTTTGCAGCAACAGTGGAATCAAATGTCAATTGATACTGACAAACCCTAGGAACAACTTGTCTTGGTTACTTTTTGCTCCTTGCTGAGACAAAATACCTGATGCCCAAGGTTAGGGAAGGAAAAGTATTCTTACAGTTTCTCGGGAGTTTCAGTCCATACTTAAGTTGGCTCCAATGCAGCATGGCGGGGCAGGGCTGCCTTTCATGGCAGCCGTGAGCAGCAAGGCACGTGGGCGAGAGAGAGAGAAAGGCAGAAGAGGAAGGAAGAGGAAGGAAGTGGAAGCTGAAGCAGAAGACCCACCTTCCCTTACATTGTATGTCGGCTCCACCCCTGGGGGGGCACAGCACTCACATTGCCAGACAACCAACCAATAACAAACCAATAACTCAGCCCCATCAATATTATATGAGGACTTGGGGGTACATAGCATATTACTCCATACATTCCACCCCTGGACCCCCAAGGACTCATTTATATCCTTACTACAAAAGACATTTAGTCCCTCTCCAAGGGTTGCCAAAGTTCAAACAGTTTCAGCATTGCTGAAAAGTCCAAGTCCCAAATCTCTTTCAAAATCTATGGCAAACTCTTATCTGTAATCCCCTATACAAATGAAAACAAGGTTAAGTACTTCCAACATATAAAGGCACAAGATAAACACTACCATTCCAAAAGTAACAAACAGGGGAATACAAAGCATTGGAATCAAAACAAGTCCAAAATCCAGCAGGGCAAACATTAAGTCCTGGAGTTCTCTGCTCAGCATCTGAAGTAATCTGGTTACAAGCTCCAACAGGCTTGAGTGACTCCACCCCTGTGGCACTTTCAGGGGTTTTAACTTCCATAGTTTCCCTTGGATGATCCATGTTCCTTGGCTTTACCCTTAAATCTTTACACATTGCTCTCTGCAGGCGAGGCAGAAGCTGCCTTAGCCTTTTCTTGTACTTAAAACCAGCGCCACGTGGATGCCGCCAAGGTCCGCTGCAGGCTGGAGCAGTAGCCAGGCTTTCCTCTCTCTTGGCTGTAGGGGTTGACTGCCTGGATCACTGAGATCTCTGAACCTGATTGTGAGGAACAGCTTCTCTATGCCACCATTCTGGAATCCGGCATGGCCGCTGCCATTTTGGGACATGGCATGGCCTCTGTTGCCACTCTGGGACAAGGCACTCTGTGGCTTTTTGTCTCCACTCTGGGACAGGGCACTCTGCGGCTTTTTCCTCCAAACAAACTCTTTCACTTGTAAAGCCCTGAGGCTGCAAAGGTTGGAGGTCCGATGCTTCCTGGGATGCCCCCAGGCCATCTTTTTTATTCTTTTGTTCCTTCTTAGCAATCAAGGTCTCAGCTCCATCTTTAAAGTCCACAGCTTCCTGGCCAAACTCACAAGGTTTTAAATCACCATGCCGGGTTCCTTGCTTTTTACCTACAACATAAATCTGGCTAAGAGCCCCCAACAAAAGCCAGGCCACCATTTCAACACTAGATTGCCTGGAAACTTCTCTCTGTAGAGTAATTAGTCCTTTGTCCTTAATCTCAGTCTCAGGCAAAGTCTCTGGGCATGGACAGAATGCAAACTTTCTGCCAACCCGTAACACACATCGTGTGGAGTCCAACACCCAATGTCGTTCTTCTCAGCAGAAACTTCCCGAGCCTGGTCTTTACCGGCAGGCTTTTTATCAGTCTTCTGGTCTCCTGGGCTCTGACCAGAATCTCCCATACAGAACAACCTAAGCCGTTCCGGCTCTATGCATGTAGATGACATCTCTGAACCTTTCCAAACTTTCCCCGCAAGCCATTTCCAAAGGCTCTCAAACCACATGGTCAGCAATAGTCACAGCAATGACCCCACTCTTCTGGTACCAAATTCTGTCTTGGTTACTTTTTGCTCATTGCCGAGACAAAATACCTGATGCCCAAGGTTAGGGAAGGAAAGGTTTATTCTTACAGTTTCTCGGGAGTTTCAGTCCATACTTAAGTTGGCTCCAATGCAGCATGGCGGGGCAGGGCTGCCTTTTATGGCAGCTGCGAGCAGCAAGGCAAGTGGCTGAGAGAGAGAGAGAAAGGTGGAAAAGGAAGGAAGAGGAAGGAAGTGGAAGCTGAAGCGGAAGACCCGCCTTCCCTTACATTGCATGTCAGCTCCACCCCTGGGTTGGCACAGCACTCACATTGCCAGACAACCAACCAATAACAAACCAATAACTCAGCCCCATCAATATTATATGAGGACTTGGGAGTACATAGTATATTACCCGATACACAACTCATGAACATTCCTTATCTAGAATAGAGAGGAATATTATTTTAGTGAAAATAATCAGACTACCTATATATTAACCTATAGTGCATCAGACAATTTATTTCTGTTGGATGTAGGCAGCAGTGTCAGAGCCCAAACATATCACTATACTTTAAGACCACATTTTGTCCTTCAAGACCACTGCCTCTGACAATTTTACCCTCCAAATCTGGCCTCTTGCAACAGATTACAGTCCCTGTGATCTTCCTGAGTCTGATGCTAGGCTTCCCAGGGTATCCCAGAAGATCCCTGTTTAGCTCTCTCCCTCTCTGTGCCTATCTCCCAGGGTGTCTCTCACCCAATCTCTGTGGTCCTGCAGTCCTAAAGCAAAACTCCTCTTGGGTATTAGTCTCTTCTTTGATTAGACTGTTCTGTGTTGTTGTCCTCTCTGTTGCCTTGTGCTGTGGAGAATGAAGAGTGGGGGCAGAACTGGCTACGGGTGGGCCATGCGTAGTCCTTGGGTCCTTCTTGGCTCAGTACCTCATTAAATGTTTCAAAGAATTAGGTAGTGAAACCATCTGTGCTTGGCATTTCTCTGTGAGAGATTTTTTCCAGTTACTAATTCAGTGTCTTTGCTTGTTATGTACTTGTTTTTTTTTTATACATCAATTTTGAAAGTTTTTCTAGCAATTTGTGCATTTCACTTGTGCAATTTATTGGCACCAGAACTAGTCATATTATTCTTTTATAGTATCCTTTCTCCTTAAATTGGTAATATGCTCTTTCTTTTGCTTCTGATTTTAGTAATTTAAGTCTTCCGCTTTTCTTGGTCAATCTACTTAAAGGTAAATCAGTTTTTGTTGTGCTTTTCAAAGAACTAAGCTTTAGATTTTTTTGATTTTTTCAGTCATTATATTTTTGATTGATTTCTGCTATAGTTTTTACTATTGCCTTCTGTTTATTTAAAGTTTAGTTTCCCATTCTTTTTTAATGTTTTATATTGAGAAGTATTTATATATTTTTAGCCTCCTTTTTCCATTACCAGTATTTACAGATATAAATTTCCCTCTGAATTCTTCTTAGCTGCATTCCATAAATTTTGGTAGGATATATCTTCATTTTCATTATTGTTAAAATAATTTTAAATTTTTCTTATAGCTTTTTTTTTTTTTTTTTTTTTTTTTTTTT
>RJWM01019422.1:0-39069 GCA_004363535.1 Dasyprocta punctata
AATTCATCTGGAACCAGAAAAGACCTAGAATAGCAAAGGCAATTCTGGGCAACAAAGGGAAGGCAGGAGGCATCACAATCCCTGATTTGAAACTATACTACAAAGCTACTGTGATAAAATCAGCATGGTACTGGAATCAAAACAGACCCGAAGATCAATGGAATAGATTAGAAGATACAACCACAACTACAAACACACTCAGCCACCTCATCTTTGACAAAGGGGCCAAATATGTACATTGGAAGAAAGACAACCTCTTTAACAAATGGTGCTGGAGAAACTGGCTTTCTATATACCGTAAACTAAAACTAGATCCATGTCTATCACCATGCACTAAAATAAAGTCAAAATGGATCAAAGATCTGAATATAAAAACAGAGACACTAAACTTACTAGAAGACAGAATAGGTAAAAATCTTGATGACATAGGAGTAGGCAGAGAGTTCATGAACAAAAACCAGATTGCACGGGAAACACTTCCCAGAATCAACACATGGGATCTCATCCTACTAAAAATTTTTTGCATGTCGAAGGAAATCTCCAACAGAGTGAAAAGAAAACCTACAAACTGGGAAAATATCTTAGCAAATTGTCCATCAGACAAAGGACTTCTATCTAAAACATATAAAGAATTAAAAGAAATCAGGCCCCTAAAATTCAAGGACCCAATCCAAAAATGGGCATCTGAGATGAATACACACTTTTCAGAGAAAGAAATACAAATGGCAAATAAATATATGAAAAAATGTTCAACATCAATGGTCATTCGGGAAATGCAAATTAAAACAACACTGAGATTCCATCTCACTCCAGAAAGAATGGCCAAGATTAAAAAATCAACCAACAACAAATGCTGGAGGGGCTGTGGGGCAAAAGGAACTCTTCTCCACTGTTGGTGGGAGTGTAGACTGGTGCAGCCACTGTGGAAGTCGGTGTGGAGATTCCTCAAGAAGCTAGGATTAGAGATCCCATTCAACCCAGCTATCCCACTTCTGGGCATTTACCCAGAAGAATTGAAAACATCATACCACAGTGATATCTGTGCACCCATGTTTATAGCAACCCAATTTGTAATAGCCAGATTTTGGAAACAACCCAAGTGCCCATCAATCAAAGACTGGATAAAAAAGATGTGGTATTTTTATACAATGGAGTACTATTCAGCTGTCAAGAAAGATTGCATTGAGACTTTTGTAAGTAAATGGTCATGACTTGAGACCATACTCATAAGTGAGATAAACCAAACCCACATGTGTAAATACCGTATTGTCTCCCTAGTGTAAGAAACAGAAAAGTATATATGATCCAAAATCTATAATAAATACTACGTAAGGGTAAAAAACAGCTCAAAGAGCAAAAGTAACTGGGAAGGGAAAAGGCGGAAAGAGAAAGGGGAAGAGGAAAAGATATAAACCTGTATATATGTATATGTAAGATAACTAAAATGAACACACTGTTGAATCTATTCGTTATTGAGAAAGAACAATTAATAGTCATATGATTAGATTAATTTTACATGTTTATATCTGTTAATGTAAGTAACCATTTTAAAGATAACGATACGCAATATTGCAACCATTGTCAAGTTTCTATCATCCGATTTTGTAAACCTGCAGTGTTACTGTTGTGTATTTATTCTAGTCATTTGTTTGTCACTTTTGCTTGTTTTTTTTGTTTTATATGTCTTTTTTTCTGTTTTTTCTTCGCTAAAATAAAAAAAAGAAAAAAGAGAACAACAACAACAAAAAAAGTATCCACCAAGACCACGTTCCTGTATTCCAGAGCAATCTAACTGCAGGTATAAGACTGGTTTGCACGATACAGCAGATACTGCAAGTACAGGGGAGTGGCGAAGACTCAGCAAATGAGGCCAGAGAAGCTTCTGCAGGCAGAGGCTGAGCTGATTCACTGTAAGACAGGAGATGTAGCCAGATGAGGGGAGAATGCAAAGCCAGAAGGGTGGGCCACATCTATGGGGTAGGGCTGAAGCACAAGCCAGTCAGGGGGATGGGTGTACCTGATGAGGTCCAAGGAGGGCCTCAAGAGGACATGGGGGTCTCCACTCAGCCACCCAGGTCACAGATCCATAAAGTTCACTCAGGGCACATCAGTGAGAGGCATTAGAAAGGCTGGTTGAGCATATGTGCAGTCCACACTCGGAACAGAGGATGGCCTCAAGAGAGGTGCTTCCCAGTCTGGGGTTGGGGTGTTCACAGGCCCAAGGGTGCCTTTGAGATGGGAGTCCTAGAGAGTGTGATCTCACTGTCTGTCAAGCTGCTCACTGGTGGGCTAGGTTAGAGTGCAAACCATCTGCCTGTGTCTGAAGTTCAGAGATGTGCTGCCTACACAGTAGTGCAGTAGTGCTGCTTCCTTCAGGATAGAGGTCTGTGGGTGACAAAGTGCAGGCTCGGTTCGCAGGTGAAGAGCATGAAGGCCCCAGCTTGCAGGCTTATTGTATCTTCAAGACCCTAAGCAATGTTTTTGGAGTCTCATAGAGGGGAAGCCTTCATTGTAACCCTGGATAACTTTGTGTTTTGCAACTGTAGTTTTTTACAAGTCCAATTTAAAAATTATGATATCCTTGTCTGCTTTTTACCTAACTTGTTCTTGCAGCCTGCCTCGGTAGGAACCACAAAACACTTTGAAAATGACATTTGAGGGCAATTCATCTGCTGGGTCCCCAAAGTCTGGCAAGTGCACAGGCTGAGACTAGGGAAATGCAGCCCAAAATTCCTCTCTAGGTATTGGCAGGAACTGCAAACTCCCCAAGTACAAGGCAGGTTCTAAGCAGTCTGTAACTCCCACAAGGCACCAGCTATCTGATCTTGGCCAAGTGATTTCACTCTCAGCGACTCAGTTTCCTCCACTGTAAAATGGGGAATGCTATGGGCATGTACAAGGGCTAAAGGCATTGGTGTTTGCCAAGCACATCAAGCAGTGCCTGGCATAGAGTTAAGTATGGAGAATGGCTTGTTAGATAAACACAGAACACAAACAAGATTCAACTTCAGTAAATATCAGCTCCTAACTTTTTTGCCCCAAAATGATTCACATGCTGTTCAGAATTCTCTGGATGCACAATGTGGTTAATTTAAACACCACAGCAGTGTGATGAACCTGAGCAGCATTTCAATGAACACAGACCTTATTTTTAACAAGACACACTTTGGCACTCGTGAGAACATTTAAAAATACCTTCTCTGATCCAAAGCAGCATTGTGTGGTAGCCAGGTCCAGGGAGAAATCCTGAGTTTTGAGGTCATGGTTTTCTTGGGGACTGAGTTGTGCAGTGTCGGCCTGCGCTGCTGCAGAGGCAGTCATGCATAAGCAGGGCTGATAGTGGGGAGAGGCTCTCGGGTCCTGGGCCAGTCCCCAGGCTGATCGCCATCAGCCTGTCTGCTCCACTTTGGAGGGAGACTCTACCTTCCCTTCAACAACCACACAGTGCACCCGTTACGTGCTTGTATCATGGGCCCAGGAATAGGCAGGACAGAAGAGTCTTCACTCCCAGGTGATGGCTCTGGGGAGCACAGTGAACAGGGAGATGAGTAACAGTTGGCACAGATCACCGCAGAGGGTTCTACATGCTCTGTAGGAAATCAGGTAGGAAAGTAAGACAGAAGAAATGCTGCATCTGTAGGGGGAGAGGGTCTGCAGGTGGGCAGTGAGAGTTTTGGCTTGAGCTGAGAGTGGTAGAGAAAGAAACATCAGTCATGCAAGATCTTGCCAGAATGTTGGTGGCAGAGGAAGCAACCAGTGTAAAATGCCAGAATGGAGGCTGCACGTGCTGGACTCACAGCAGGACAGGCCGTTGCAACATGATGGGCTGGGGAGACTGGGATTGAATGAGTGGAAGAGGCAAGGTCAGACCCCATGAGACACAGACCCCTGTCTGGAGGTACTGGGTGGCCTGCGTGGTGTGAGACAGAGGCATAGGGAGCAGAGAGCAGGCCACCCTGCAGAGCCCCAACTGGCCCCATACACACTGCACTTAATGCAGATGGTATCCCTTGTACTGCTCGACCTGGAGGCTCTGAACTGGCACTGTTCTTGGCACACAATAGGTGCTTGATAAATATTTAACAAAAAGAAACAGAGACCAGCTAGCTCCATCTTTTCCCACAGGGACCCTGGTGACACAGCACACTGTGGACTAGGGGACCTGTGCAGTGGAAGGTTCTGTCTTCCAGGACTCCAAGGGATCTTCAGTCCCTAGCAAGTTGCTTGTGTTTAAGCCAAGCACAGTCTTCTTGCTTTCCTTTATTTCCTTTCTTTCAGTTTGTTATTGTACATTTCTTCTTGGGACCTCAGTTGGCTCTGCTGCTGGGCAATAGGAGTGCAGGATGTGATTTAGACCAGTAGAGACCTGAAGCCCTTGGAGGAGGCTGGGTGGTCTTGGGCCAGAAATATTACCAGCCCCTCGGCTGGGAAGAATTACATTTGGGTGGAAGTGTGGAGTTGTAGCAAAACATTGATGTCCAAGTGTGTGGACATAGCTTGTTGCCTAAAAGTTATTTCTTTCAGAACTTCCTTCCCATTCAATTAAATGCCTGTGCTGTATCTGACTCATTCTTCAGAATAGCCAACAATACCTCAAAAAGGAAAAGCTGATTCTCTGACCATAAGCCCCATTATCCCCAGCTGCTGTGTATTTGGGTCCTTTGCAGTGAGACAGTGTGGGGGTCATAGGTTCCCTACCCTGATCCTATATTTCACTCTAGCATGTTGTACTTCAGGAGGATGACTACAGATGATGTAGGCCATTTCAGCTATGTCCCATGAACAACACAGGGCGGCTTTGCTAACATGAGCACATTTAATCCTCTTATGAGAGAATTCCTGATGCCCAACTTACAGATGAGGAAAGTGAGGCCTGAGGAGCTTCAGGGTGGAGCTAGGTTGTGCCTGGTGGTGTTCAGACTGGGTGGGTCTTCTGCATAGGACTCGTGTCCTTTTTCCACCACAAGGAGTCAATATGGGTGCAAAAGCACAGTGGCACATTGTGACATTGGGACGACACTGGCAGGACACGGGCCCCAATCGGCAGCCAAACTCAGCACTGTCTGAGAGCCACACATAGAGACTGTGCCCACACCCCTGACAACAGCTTCTCAGGAAACACAAGTCCACCATTACTGGCCAGGCTGGGCCCTGGACAGATCCTGTCAGTCTAGACAGATGTAACCACTGCCCTCCTGTAAGGGGCCACCTGGCTGAATGGCAGCTGAGAGGCCAGGAGCCCTGCTGGGAAGGGAGCTTGCGCTGTAGACTCCAGGGCAGGGCAGAAGCCAGCCAGGCAATGGGGAAGGAGCAGAGAAGGGACACGGGAAGCTCAGAGAGGGGAAGGGGAGGCACTGGCTGCAGGAGTGGGGAAGGGCAGGGAACGCAGGGGTGAAACCCTGTGGCATTTCTATGGACTGAATCTGACAGCCCTGTGAGGCGGGGAGGAGTAGGGGTTCAGGCTATACCCTGGGTCCTAAGGGTTGAATTCAGAAGGTTTCACCTCAAGTCTTCTCTTGTTTCCCTTTTGTTAGTTCTGATACTGCCCGTGGGTGTCTAAACACCTGGAGGCTCCCGAGTGACACCCTAGTTCTCCCCAGGTGCCTGCTCACAGCTAGTGGTAACCTGTGCACACAGGAGAAGGGAAAGTTGCACTCTGCTGCTCTGTGGCTAGTCACCCTTTCCAGGCAGGATGGGGCATGCACTCCTGGCTGATAGTCACAGCAGGTCCTCAGCCTCACTGCCCACAGGAGCCTGCATTTCCTGACCTCTGTGCCTCAACTTTTTCTTCATTACTTTCCACTTCTAGCCAATCCTCACCCTTCAGTTTCTGCCCCACATTCCCTCAACAGCACCCGCCCACCTGCCCTGCATGATCACTAAGGGATGGCTCACAGGTACCAAAGCCCAGTGGGTCTCCCCTAGCCATCCCCTCTCTGGCCTCCGACCTTAGCAAATGGTCACTGTCCTCGAGGTGCTCAGGAAACCCAGGGAGTCACCCTTCATACCCAACCCATCAGCTGTCTCCAGATAGATCGCCTTCTGACCCTCTTGTGCCTCTGTCTGTCCTGCCCAGGGCCGGGCTGCTGCTTTCTCTGGCTGTTTGCAGCTCCCTCTGGCTTGTACATGTGTTCAGCTCTGACCCATTTCCCCCTGGCAGGCAGATGAGTTTTTCCAGAGCACGAGTCAGAGCACATTGCTCCCTGCTCAGATCCTTCTGTGGTTTGTTTTGTGATTAGCATCCTACAGCAGCTGCTTCTGTGGCCCAAAGACCTACCAGATCTGGCCTCTTCCCACCTGCCAGCCTCCTGGCCTCAGGTTCTCCATCACTTACTGGACCTGCTTTCTTTTATCTCACTATCAAGCTTGCTGCTGCCACTGGGCCTTTGTATTTGCATATCTTCCACTTGCAAAAGGCCCCCCAGATGTCTCTCTCTTTTTCAGGATTCAGAGCTTCTCTCCCATCTGCCTTGACAGAGGCCTTCTCTTACCACCTTGCCCAGTTCTGTCTGCTTCTCTACTTTCAGTCTCATCACTGTCTTGTGATGTTCTCAACCCACCTTCTGCCTTTCCTTACATGCTGGATCCCTCTCCTGTCACTAGACTGCAAGTTCCATGAGAACAGATGTTGTTTTCTGTTTAATTCATAGTGCCATCGCCAGTCTAGAACTGCACCCAGCAAGTAGTAGGTGCTCAGTGAACAGCAGCCGGCTTACTCAGTGCCTTGCCCGGGCTGTCTCACAATTCTGTAGTACTTTCTCCTTACTGGTTATTTTTATCAGTGGAAGACATTTTTAGGGAAGATAAACAGGGTGTTTGTCTGTTTCTGAACACGATTATGGTGCCCTCACTTTTATCTGGTATGTCCTTAATCTGCTGTTATGAAAAGGTGGTACTGGAGACACCATCATCCTGCAGCTGTACCCACAGGCCCTTAACTCAAGTTGTTGGAGTGATGTGGAGGAGAGGAGGAAGGAAGAGTCTCCCAGCTGGGAAGTGGTGGGGTGTGGATACCAGGCTGCTGCCCTGGGGGAGAACCTCACAGAGCCTGTTTCCCCACACTTGAGGCGCTGGCTGTAATGCCAGCACCCTCCATGCCTCCTGAGATGCTCTTAGAAGCACACCAGTGGCTCTTCTCAGGGGTACAGAGGGAACTGCATGATGGATCACATTTCCAAAATAAGAATCCCTGTCATTTCTCAAAGCTTCTCAGTCCTTCCAGATGAGAACAACCTGACTGGGCCCATTTATCACACCCCATCCCCAGCTTTGCTAGGGTCCTTACTCAAATGTCACCTTCTTGGTGAGGTCCCTGAAGAATGGAGTAGCCCTCTCACTTTAAGGAAGAGCCCGAGCACTTGCAAATGACACTTGCCTTAGAGGTTGGGAGTGAGTTTCCAATGGAAGCTGGCCATGGCGCAGCTCCTGGTGTACTTCACAAGCCATACAGTGGTGACACCAGGCAAGAAGGGCTCCTTGCTGGAGGTGCCACAGCCCTGCATGCACCCAGCATTGGAAGGTAAGGGGGAGGGCATCTACCAGGTGAGTGTTAGGATGCAAGTTGTTCTGCTGCCAAACCCAAGAACTGGGCACCAACACCTGAAGACATCTTCTCTTCAAGCCTTTCTGTGTTGAATATATCACAGGGTCAGTGTTTAATGTTGTGCTGTCTGAAATCATAGGCACTAAGCACACAGGCCAATTGGGAGCTTGAGATGTGTTCAGAGGTAAAATACATGCAGATTTCACAAGCCTAGTGCAAAGGAAGGAATGCAAATGGTCATTGTTTTTTTCACATTGATTAGGTATTATATTTTAGATTTGGTTGATCAAATAAACTCTATTTTTAAAACCAATTTTCCCTGTTTAATTTCACTTCCTTTAACATGGCTACAAGAAAGTTTAAAATTACTGCTATAGTTTAGATCCTGAAGAAATTTACAGCTTAATCCCAAGGTGGAACTATAGGTAGGCGATGGCGCCTTCAAGAAGTAGGCTTAGTGAGAGGCCGTATGTTCTAGGAAGGAGACTGTGGGCCCTCAGTCTCAGTCTATTTTTTTCTCCTTTGTTTCTAGGCCATGGGATGAGCAACTTCCTCTGACACATTCTTGCTTTCTCTCTCTTGCTCTCTTTTTATTTGACACATTCTGCTTATAAGGTGATCTCAGGCATTTGTTATAGTAATGGAAAACTGACTGAGGCAGTTACAATTGTGGCTTGAATTCCATTTCTATTGATTAGCTCTGGTCTAAAGATCAAGGGAAAGCACATAAAAATCTAGATCTAAATCCTCTTGAAAGTTCAGGGAACTTGAAGGTTCAGTGAGCCGGGGCTAAGCAGCTGCCTCCAGTAAGCCTCTATCCCGGTACCTCCATCCCGGTACAGCTGCTGCCCTGGTGCCTGCAGGTGTGTGTTTATAGCTCTCAGTGCACACACATTATCTGGGCAGTCTGTGGCCATTTTCAGTCACCTGCAGACACGGTGTTGGCAACTTCCAAGGCAACTTGCCCCTGTGAAGAGCTGTCCTGTCTCCCATCAAACAGAAACTTCCATGGTGGATGACCCCAAGCCTGCAGACACTTCTTCCATAGATATTTAACAGAATCCCTAATGTGTGCTAGGCACTGGGGGTTCTGTGAGGGGCCTATTGAGGGTCCTCACTTGCATATTTCCTAAGCCCCATCAACAAATCTTCTCAAGCAGTCTTGTCCTCATCATCTTTTGTCCAGACAGTAAGGCATGACCGTGTCACCCCATCCCCCTACTCAGAGCTCTTCAATGCCCCAGGGGCCTCTTAATGAGGTTAGAACACACAAGCCCACTCCCAAGGCTTGTGACAGAGGCCAGTAGACACGAAGCCTCATTCACACAGGATTCTCCCCTGAGATATCCTGGTTCACTTCCATCCTGCACCATCATCTTTTTCCCTCTCTATTGAATCATTCCTGCTAGCTTCCAAGCATGCCGAGCTCTACCCATCTCAAATTCATACAGGCTTCTCCTACTGCTCCATGTCTCTGTGTCCCCAGTGGCTACAATCATCTGCTGTAATGCTGACTCCAAAGGAGACAAAGAGCAAAACATCAGGCATTGTAACAGCCTAGAGTTTAAATTTTGCAAAGTGGTTTTTAAATGTTTTTAGTTTGTATTAGTACATGTTTGGAATACATGGTGGCTAGCCTCCTCGTGGGCAGTGAGTGTGTGTGTATAACACGTCTTAATTCTTTTCTCATTCCTGCCTCTCCTCTTACTCTCCCTCCACCCATCTCTTGGCCCCCTTCCTATTGTAGAAAGATCTATCTCCATTTCCTATTTTTTACTTTTTATTTATACCCTGGGTTTCTCATATAAGAGAAACCATGTGATATTCAAGTTGTGTGTCTTATTTATTTCACTTCACAGTATAGTCTCAAGGTGCATCTATTTCCCTACAAATGAGTCAGGTTTATCCTTCTTTACAGTACAGTAGTGCCCCTTGGTGTGTGATGCATGCATACCCATGTTTATAGCAGCACAACTACATGACTGGATAAAGAAAATGCAAAGTGGTTCTTAACACAAAGTTCGTGCTATTCCAGAGGAGGAAGCTGTGCCTGCCTGGACCATTTAACTAATGTGGTAAGAATCCATGTTTCCTGGCTTTTAATTCTTAGGAATCCTCATTAGCTATGGATCAGCACAAACCAGAGGTATCGAGCCTAGATACTCAAAGGTGATAGGGGTCCAGCTCTAGGAGGCAGGTGTGCTGTAGAGATCAAACTTGAGCAGGAGGCTCATGTGAGGAATGCAAGGTAAGGAATGTGGGTTCTGGTCTGCAGTCATCCAGGGCTCTTCAAGATGGGAGACTGGAAGAAGAGGGAATTCATAGACACTGAGAACACTCACTGTCAGGACTCAATCCCTCCCTTCCTTTACCTTCCCAGACTACCATTCCTGTTTCACAGCTTAGAGGTGAGGCTGAGAGACAGGAATACTTAAGGCCTCAGGACTGCTCTGCCTCACTTTGCTAATACAGCAGAGAGGGCAGGGGTGGAGAGAGATGAGGTGAGATTTTTTTCTGTGTTTGAAATGCTCCATAATAATAAGTAAAACATAAGCAAAACCACTCGACTAAATGGAAGAGCAAACACTGGAAGTCATGCTTGGGTGACTCCCGAAGCTCTGTCTTTGCCACACTGTCCTGTAGAGCTTCTGCCCATCTCTTTCTCTTTTGAATGTGGGAATGATACAAACCTCAGGGATATTTCCCCATCACATCCCAAGGCCTTGTCCCTTGTTGGGATCAGCACCCATGACCACACGACTGAGACTCACCCTGGGAGTGACAGTGCTCCCATAGGGGCTGCTGTCCTCCACCCACAAACAGCCTGTCTTCGTCTCATCACATGCTGCCACCCTGGAACACAACCGCATGTTTCACCTTACTGTCAGCTCCCCTTGGATGGGGCTTAGGGAAGCATCACAAACCTGGGGTCAAGTTAGAGATTAATTTCAAATTCAATTCTGCTTTGAAAAGAAGAGGAAAAGAAACTCACCTAAGATATCAATCCAAATCCCACATCTTCAATGGGTGCTTGCTAAATTCTACCTACTATACCCCAGTAAGTAGAAAGCATTAACTATGCTTTCCAGATAAAGAAACAGACAGGGTGATTAAGTTACTCACAAAATCATGAGGAAACAGAGCTGGAATTTGACCTAGGGACCCAGAAACCCAGAATGCTTGTTGTCATCACCATCACTCTGGCCTAGAGTGGGCTTCTGAGAGTACATGCCCTCAGCGAGGACATCGATTTAGGAGCACTGTCTGGATTGCACTAGCAGGCAGTGCTTTAGCTCTCAGTCCACCAGAATGAAGAGAGGTGTAACTGTTCCTGTTACATAGGTGAAGAGACAGCCACTTAACTGGTCCAGATCACCAGCTGGTTAGAGGTTTTAATTCAGAGCTACCTTATCCCAAAGGCGGTTCTTCCAAATACTCACTCTGACCAGATGTAGCAACCACTATCACGTCTATGATCCCTGCAACAAGACACAGTTGCTGAAAAAAAAAAAAAGACACCTGCGTTCAGGAGTGCTCGGCAGATCAGCACCCTGGAGAGCTCCGCGCGCGCAGCCTCCTTCCACTGCAGTTGTGGACCAGAGGCTCTCACCGCCTTCCCTGGACAGCGCCCTCCCACTCCAGCCTGAAGCTGCCAGCCGCCAGAGGGCTGGCATTTTCGGGCCTTCAGTTACTGGGCACTGTCTGCCAACACCGTCCTCTTCAGACGCCAGACTCTGGCCATGGCGGCTCCTGGTTGCTCATGGAGCCATCGAGCTCAATACCGTTGCTCTTCTGCAGAGACAGTGCTATCTGCTTGGGGTGCCCTCCTCTCAGGCCTCTGTGCAGCTGCCTGCTGGTCACTCAGCTCTCATTGCAAAGGTTCCCTCTTTAGAGCCTCCTGTCACTTGGTCACACTGCCTCTTTCCACATACTCCCTGGCTTTCAGCACTGTCTGGAACGACTTCTCCCGTCTGTACCACAGTCCCAGGAGACTGGACATCATGCTTAGTGAACACCTGATAAATGCTTGCTTCAGGACAAACTTCCTCATGAGTCTCATACAGTGACCACGCATTTAGACTAACAGGTCTCCAAAGGGTCCCTGCTGACCCCAGGGGTGCTGCCCAGGCTTAGAAAGTAAAGTACTTAGCACATTTGTAGCAGCACCCTTCAAATTACAGTTGTAGATGGAGGGGCTGTCATGTCACAATGGCCAAGGGCCATTAGTAGCAATCAAAAGAGCCCACATTTCTTCACAGACCAAATGAGCAGGCCAAAGATGGCCAATTTATTGGCTAGCTATTTACTGGCTTAGTTTGAAAAGAAAGCCAGAGTTCCCTGAAGATGTGCTCAAGTCATTCTGAAGGATCACTTCTCTTTGTTCCTGAAGATGAGAAGTCTGCAGTCAAGAAACAGTCAAGCCTTCCTGTACAAATGGAGGAGGCTGTAGGGAGTCGGAGAGAGTTCTGATGTGCTTTGCTTCCCCAAGAACACATTCTCTGAAGAGTTCTCAGTAGATTAGGGCACCTGACACACACAGGCACACGCATACACAAGCACACACAACAGACACACAGGTGCACACACAGGCACACACACACATACAACACATACATGGGTACACACACAGATATGGGCACACTCACAAGTACATACTCACACACAGCTGCACACACACATAGGCATACACAAACATAGGCACACACAACTCCGGACTTTTAACTGGCCCTTCAGCACACATGATACAGACATGACAGTGTATCAGAGGGAGGCCCCAGGTCAAGAAGGAAAGGGAGAAGTCAGAGATTGAGCTAAGGGAGAAACCAGATATGAGCAACAAAGTCATCCTTAAAGTCCTCCACAGGTTTCCACCCCCATGAGCCAGCCACATGGCAGCTGAGTGACATGGTTCAAAGTATAGGTTGTAGAGCCAGACTTCTGAGTTCAAATCTCAGTTCTACTTCTTGTAGTTGCGATTTGGACAAGTTGCTGCAGAGCTCTGTGCCTCAGTTTCCCAATTTGCCAGAGGAGAACAACAATAGTAGTATTGCTTGCCCATAAGCCAGCTCTACACACATTTTGGCTGGCACCACTTTTTCTTTTCCCTTCCCTCCCTCCCTTCTTTCTTCATGCTGGGGATTGAACCCAGAGCCTCACATATGCTAGGCAGTGCTCTATCTGTGCTGTTGCCACCATTTTTATTACTGCCATTGCCTCGAGTCCTTGAACCTTGACCCCATTCTTTGTCATGTAGCCCTCAAGTCATTGACCCTCAGAAGGATGTGGCAAGGATTAAAGGGAAAGGGACTCAAAACATTGAGCTCTGCATAACTAGTGATGGCGGAGTAGAACAGGGCCTCAGATTAGTGCCCAGGTGGGGCTTCTGTGGGGAGGAGGAACAATGACATCACAGTTTCTGCTCAAAGGCAGGAGTGAGGGCAGGTAAGTGACAGAGACAAGCAGGAAAGGTAACCCCTCCGAGTGTATGTGCAACCTCCCTGTGACTCAGGAATGAGACACAACCTCAGGACAGGTGTTCTAGGAAGCCCTCCTGGGAGAGAGCAGACCACGATGCAGTGGGTTGCACAGGTGCTGATGGCTAGAAGCCATGGCAGGGGTCAGAGTTTCATGGTTCAGACCTCAGTGACTGTTGCCAAACCATGAGCCATGAGCAAGTAATTTATCTCTTTGTGCCTCTGTTTACTCACCTGTGAAGTGAAAATTCAAATGCTTACTTTCATGGATTGTTACCAACATGAAGAGAGGTGACACATGTGAAACATATCATCTAATATCACACATTATATTCTTAAATGCCTCCCATAGTCAATCTTCCTTAGACAAAGAAAAACTCCACCCCAAGACTATAAGGATTTAAAGTAACAAAGACCCTTAACATATTCACCCCTATGCTTACCTCTGAGCTGCTGCCAGCTCCACACCCAAGCTCTAGACAGCTCTCTAGTTGAATAAAATAAAAAAGCTAGCAAACAAATAAACAAAAATCTGGCTTTGCATGAAATATTTGCTGAATGACTACATGACGTGTGTAACCACAATGGTGGCATTTCCAAGGTGGCTTCTTAATCCTAGGGCAAACCAAGCAGGGGGTGATGACCCACAGTCCCAGGCCCACAGGACACATTAAAGGTACGCTGATGTCATATGTGTCCTGTGGCCACTAACCTAATCAGATGCCCACGGGGAAGGCATATCCTGTAACAGGTAAGTGATCCCCTGGTCCCAGGATCACTAAACCAACCCTCTGTGAGGTCAGCCCTGACAGTCACACTCTGAGAGGCACTTGGGACCAGGATCAGGTTCTCTTGCCCCCAGGGCATCACAGGGAGACCCCGCACACTGCCTGGGGTGTTCTTCTGTTCTCTGGGCTACATCTCATGGGCAACTCTGCTGGCTCCCTGCCCCTGGCTGAGGGACCTTCAGTGGCCCCCCACTGCCTCCAGCACAGTCTGGAGCCTGCTTGTGTGGTGTCCAGAGCTGCTCAGCTTGGTCTTTCCCTACTCCCCCATGGTGTCCTCCTCTGACAGACCCCAGGTCCCCAGAGTCTTCACCACTGTCACTGCCATTTCTTGGGGCCAGCCTCCACTCCATCCCAGTGCTCCAGCTTTGGCTGCCCAGGTGGACTCTCACCCTCAACACACCCTCCTCTGGGAAGCCCTTACTCCCTGTCTCCCAGTGATCCAAGCCCCCCAACCTGTGCTTTCATGTCATCTTTCAGCCCCACCTATGGGGCAGGGGACCAGGTAGCTACTGTTGGTGGGACAGAGCTCATGATGGACTTTTACACAATTGAAATTAGGCTCATTGTTTGTAGTGCTAGGGATGGAACCAGGCGCTGCATGCTGAGCATGTGCTCCTCGCCAAGCTGAACCCTTAGCAAGGTCTTATTTAAGGAGTCTCTGCTCCTCGGTTTTACCTATGTGTGCTCATTCAACCACTCCTGGGTACATGCTCTGTGTCAAGCATGGGGTGAATACAACAGACAGTGTCCTGTGCTCCTGGAGCTCATGACCCAAAAGAGGGAACAGCCTGTAGGTCAGAATACTGACAAATATACAGCAGTATGGAAGAGTGACTCAGAGTGGGCTGGGAGTGACAACAGATTCTGGAGGGCTTCTTGGAGAAGAACTTGAACCTCAAAGATAAAGAACCAAGGGAAGGTAGGATAGGTCACAGGGCTGGGCTCATCTATAGGCCTGTTCGTTCAGAGATTTACTTGCTTTGCTGAGCAGTGAACCATTTCTGCACAAGAAACCAACAAGCAGCCAGCACAGAAGATAGTATGAGAAGACGAGGGGCTCGGCCTAGTGAGGGTCACAGGAGGCCACCTGGGGAGCCAGCAGAAAAGTCATGCCAAACAGCTCACTACCTGAGCCACTGTTGGGCCTGTGAAATATCAGAAAGCCCTCCTCCTGCCTTCAGGATGAACTTCCCATGTGTGTCCCAAAGATATGCCACCACCGGGTGGATGCCCAATGAAGGCTGTCATCCCATGGGTGAGTTCCTCCACAAAGACCAGTAACCAGTTGTGGACTAGCACTTGGTGACCTGCTGCAGTCTCCTGGCCCTCCTGCTGGCCATCTTCTGCCCAGGTGGGACCACACCCTGGCCCTCTGCACCTACTTTGTCACCACAGCCCTGGAGTAGGGGCTTGAACAGCTAGCTCAGCCCCTGCAGCTGCACATTCAATTAAAATAGAATCGCAGCTCAACCAGGAGTCAGTGCCCTTCCACATGGTAACCAGCTGCCCTAGGATGTCAGCCAAGGATTTCCTTGCAGTTTCTGGCTTCAGACTCCGGCCGCCTCCCTCCTCCCTATCTCCACAGGGAGAGTTTGCCTGCTTTGTTTCCCCTGAGGAAGCCTGCTCTTGGGCACATGATTCATTGTGATTGGATTAAAAGAAAGGTTTATAGGCTGCTCCACCCTAAAGTGACCCAGGGCAGGCATGAGGCTAAATGGTGAAGGGGCCCCAGGGATGTTCCGTTCCACATCTAGGGGAAATTGAGACTTGAACGGCCCTCCTGGAAGGCACAAGAAGTGGTCTGGGAGCTGAGCAAGTCTCCCCTGAGCCCACCTTCCCTCCTTCCCCAGCCTCTGCTGTGCTGCACCCTCATGCCAAGAGAAGGTGGGCTGCAACCTTGTCCTTCCTGTAGCCCTGCTCTCACATGTCCTCATTCCATGGCTTTGCTGTCAGTTTGGAAGGGCTGCAAAACCATGGCTGGTGTGGCTTTCTACAGAGTGTGACCTAGCCTGTGAGGTTCAGAGAAGGGAATCTGGAGGTGTTGCACTGAAAGGGCACTGAACCACAGTGCGGTGCATTCAGGAGTAAGGACTCCTCAGGGGTTCCTGGAGTTCGACATCCCCCATGCTTGCTGACCCTGCCCTTCACCTGAGGTCGCAGTAATATTATATTCCATCTGAATTTCACAATAAAGTCTTAAAAGTAAAATGATAGAATAAAATCAAATGATGAATGAATGAAGAGAAGCAATGGGCAGGGGTGCATCTCAATGGCACAGCATGAGCCCCACACATGAGGCCGTGGGTTCCATCTCTAGCACTGGAAAAAATAAAAACATATAAGTGGGTGATAGTGTGGGTAGTTTACCAATGTGATTTTAAAAACCCCACAAAACTACTGATGCTGGGAAAACCAGATGTGCAGGGTTGGCCTGCCTTTGCGGGTATGCCCCGGGTGTCTCAGGAGTTGGAAACCAGTTTACCCACAGCATCACCCTGGGCCTCTTTCCCCCTAACTCTGGAAACTGCTGGATTTCTCAGTTCCGCCTCTCTCATTACTCTTTCCTTCTGCTTGCAAACCCCATGAAGTTCCTCTTCAGATCATCCTTTCACCAGTAAATGGGCAGAAATTTCAATTCATGTGAAGCCACTGTGAGATGAATTAGAAAGAGCTCGACGGTGCAGGCAGCCCTGGGACATTGGGCTCTCTCATAGTGACCTTTGTGAGGAAACGACTACAGCCTCACCCCCAGTGACAGTGCGGAGGCCTGCATGAGCCACTGCCTCTCAAACGCCTACTCTCAGACCTGGAGTATTTGGTAGAGGCCCAATACTCATTAGTTCTTTAACAGAAGACAACAGTCTTTTTCTAAAAGGGTCCAGTGCTGCTGTGAATGCTCTTGCTATGTTCAGTGACACTCTCCACAGCAAAAGAGGAGACTTAAAACCACTTTTAGAACAGATGCAAAGTCATTTGGAATGAGGGCACTCAACATAGCATTGGAACACAAATGCGCTGCTGAAAGCCTGCCCTCCTAAGTGGATGTTAAGCCTCAGTTTGCTTAGTAGACCCTTTGCTTCTTCCAAGCACAGGTGAGAGCAGCTTACAAAAGTGCAGGAAGCTGGGGATTTAGCTCAGTGGCTCAAGCACTTGCCTGCTAAGTGTGAGGCTGTGAGTTCGATTCCTGGTACCAAAGAGTGCTGGAAGTCAGGCCTCAGAGGTGGTTCCTGAGAAGGAGGCGCACTGTGGGGTCACTGTGGGCTTGGTGATACTCACGTGCTCTGATTTCTAATCCAGCTCAGCTATGTCAGCCCTGGGAGGGATGATCCCGGGGAGAAGCCTTCAGAGCTAGGGTATTCACGAGTCTGCATGGGGACAGAGTACTGACCCACCTCCTCCCTCACTTTTCCCAGAAATAAACCCAAATTTAAATCCAAAAGGTGAACTTATTAACTCCCAGATCACAGAGAGACCTAAAGAAGACCAGGCTCCCAGGGTCTCTGGTGAGGATGCATAAACAGATGCGCACTGTCTGTCTTTAGCCCTCCCGCTCCACAAGGACTTGTTGGGCCTGTGGTGCTTCTTTCTGGTGGCATCCTGTGGGCATCTAAAGTTCACATGGCCCAGACCAGAGCCACCACTCCTTGTCCCAGCACACCCACATTCTTGCCCCAGAGACCCCTCCCCGTGGGAGGCACCACTAAGTCACCTGCTTGGACCAGGGCACTGGACTCCCAGGCAGTAATGGCACAGACTTGAGTCTACCAGAGTCCCTCTTCCCTTTATCTAGAGTTGGCTGGAGATGCCACGCCTCCCACTTGGAGCTCTTTTAAGCCTGTCAGCCACACTCCTGGCCCTATCTCCCCCACTACAGTGTCCTCCACATGGCAGGTCTACTGTCCATTGTCTTGTGCCTTCACCCCAACCACAGTCTCTCAAGCCCTCCTGAAAGAAGCGAAACTCCCTGAACTACCTGGAGAAAGTGCAGACTGAGCATCAGCCATGGAGACTGAGGTCAGATGAAGTGGAGCCCACGCTTCACCTGTTCTCCTGCTGCCAGTTGTCACCGCTTGGTGGGGCCCCAAGCTACAGACTGTCAGCCCCAGGCAGGTTCTTCTTGGCCTCCCAGCATTGACCACATGTTTACACGTGAAGTCCTGGGCTCTTGGCATCATGTGATAACTAGACCAGGTTCCTTCACTGCGGGCATCACACGGAGCGAGTCCTGCTGTCTCCTAGAGCCTTCGAGCACTTTCCACTTAGGCCCAGTGGCCTGTTCCATGCTGCCTTCTGCCCAGATGGCTTTTTTCACTTAGCTCACATGCATGGGCCCTGGGGATAGTGGAACTTGCACCCTCAATCCTGTACCATTTCCCAGTGCACTCAACTCTTTTTGTCCAGAGCTTTGTCTCTGCATGACCCTTCTTCCCAAGTGTCTGTTTTCACCCTCTTATATAACTCCACTTCCTCTTTCTCAAGTCCGAGTCCTGGCCTCTCTGGGTAGGGTTGGTGGTAGGCTGACAGTGCTCAGTAGGCAGCTTCTGGGCACCCCTCTCCCATACTCCTGCTGGCTAGCAGGAGCTGAGGCCATTCTAAATGATCAGTGTCTAGCAGAACTCTGTACCACAAGCCAGCCCTGCAGCACTCCTGTTCGATAACTGGGAAATCTGCCCACTGTTGGGACACAGCACCCTTTGCCCTGCTTCACTGGGGGTTGTCTATGCTGGAGCAGTGCAGGCCAGGCCGAGCTCTCACTGCTGTCTGATGGTTGCCACCACAAACTCAGTGGCTTCATATGGCAGTGCTAACAGGCAGAAGGCAGGTGGTGAATGAGATGGGCACTGGCTCAGCATGTGTGAGTGTGCACTGTGGTGCCCATGAAGAGAAGACATGGGGGACTGCAGGGTATGCAGTCTAGCAGCTTGCCCTTGGGGTGGCCAGAGTCAGCCTTATTAATTCTCCTGCGCCCGCCTCGCAGACTCCTTCCTCACGTCCCCTCTCACCAAACAAGCGGGTCCTTCTCCTACCCAGTTTGCGGCCCACACGCAATCCTCCCAGGCTCTTCCCTCCCCTCACTCTCATCCCAGTCACTCAGCTCAGGGTGGAGCAGGGCTGGGCCTGGTTCTCAACTCCCAGCTCTGCTGCCTGGTCAAGGCTAAGCATGAAGTGAAGGTGCAGCCTTCTTCTCGGGACCCCTCTCCCTCTTCACATCACTCACACGGCAGTTTTGAGCTCCTCTCACCTCCCCAGATCTGCCAAGCTGCTCCCTATGTGCTACCCATTCTGTAAGGTCAAATCTCTCCATAGTCACTCCTAACATCTTAGATGCCTTTTATCTTCTCTTCAACCTTCTAGAGCCAACTGAAATGGTTCTTCCTCTGTCAGATCTGCTCTGGCACCTTGGAGTCCACATGGCCTCTTCTGGGCAGACCTTATCCATCATGTGTCACATGGTATGCAGTTATGGACTGTCATCAACAACTATCCTCCTGGCAAGATGAGAGGTACATCTGGCCAGAGGCTCTATTTCATCCCTCCTTGAACCATTTGATGCTTATCAGGGGGCTGGTGTGTCTAAGGCTCTGTCATACACAGCTGCCAAATTTGAGGGAAAAAACTAAGGTCATTCAGGGAAGTCCTGTAACTGCCTGGCCTTGGGTGCAAGCCAATGGCAGCCTTCCTTCCCCAGAATTCTGGGCCACCTCGTGTCTCAGAGCCAAGTCTTTCTTCTGCTTCACAGAATCATCAGGGCTGGGCCCTTGAGTTGTTTCCTCCTTCAGTCTCAACAGCAATAGATTTGACACCAATATCCTTATCAGTTCTGTTTTTTTAGAGGTCCAGAGCTCCCGGCTCTGTGTCAGTCTCTGTGGGTCCATGGTACCTGTGTTCTTGCATTCAGCCTCAAGTGTGTGCCAGGTAATTTGTGAAGAGCATCCCCTCTCCCAACTCCTGCGGAGGAGTCTGTGGGGCCAGGAGTTGTCCAGAGCTCTGGCTGGAGCAGCCAATGTGGTTGAGAGGCTGCTGTGGCATCTGCAGTCACCCTCACTCAGGACTGTAGCTCTGGCTGCCACAAGGAAACTCCCCACATCGATCAGTCCTGCTACTGCCCGCCTGCTGGCATGCCTGACTGAGGCTGGTGATTCCCAACTATGGGTAGGAGAGGAAACGAGAGGATCACATTTAACAAGGCTACCAGCGGGTTTATACCACATGCTTTTGGTCAGCTTAGAGTGGGGATCTTGTGACAAGATGTACAGGGAGGGGTGGTGGGCACCTCCCGAGCGGGTTTGAGTTTGGCTCTGTTTCCACAGGCATGGGTAAAAAGCTCACAATGTGCAGCAGGCCTCCTGTGTCACCTCGGCGTGTCTATGTCTCAGAGATGGCCAGGCCACATCGCTGTTGTTCTGCAGTGCCAGCGTCTTCTGTGGATTCACAGTGTGCGGGCTGATCCCAAGAGGCTTCACACTGCTATATCACCAATCTCGGGCTGAATCCCCTTTGTGTGTATTACACACAGGCACACACACACACACACACACACACACATGCACGCACGCATACATGCACACACACAGAGTGTGTGTCAGGATTGCTTCTGGGTACTCTGACCTCCTTCTCCACCTTCCTGTCTTGCCAGTGTGGTGTGGCTGTGGGGTGCAGGGCTGGGGGTTGAGAGCACTGCCATGTGCCCTTGGGAGCATGGAGCCTGGTGAGGCCCACTGGGCTACCCTTGGGGGACAGCTTGCATACCTACCACCTTCTGCTCATCTGTGTCACATTCCTCACCTCGCTGACCTGACGAGAGCATCCACTGCAGTGGACAGCCCAAGAGGAGTACACTAATAGGACTGTATCCTATTGAGAAAAGTGAAAAGGAAAATGAAGATGCCCCAAAACATGGAAGAAGGAGAAGAATTTGTGCATGAGTTTCTTAAATTTTCTAGCCTTTAAAAGGGCCGGGAGTTTGGCTCAGTGCCTTAAGCGCCTGCCCTGGCAGGCGCGAGGTTGTGAGTTCAATCCCCGGTTCCGCAAAAAAAAAAAAAAAAAAAAAAAATCATAAGGATGCAGTGGGGGAAATGCAGGTCTTCGAAGTCTGGTGGACCTTGGTGACAGTCCTGCCTCCTAATGTGTGACCTTAGCAAGTCACTCATCTCAGCCTCCTCACCTGCAGAGTGGGGAGAATCACCCCACTTTCTTCCTGGGAAGACCTGAAGTAAAAGATTCCTGGTGTGCTTGGTGCACAGAAGGAACTAGACAGATACCAGTTCCCACTCAGATGTGCGCCTTTCTGGCCCTGGCAATGACACAGTGACAGGATCTGCCTTGACAGGAAGAGCAACAACAGCTGAACCAGCAAGTACAACAGCAGAGGGATATGTTGTGGCCACACTGTTTCAGCAAACACCATGATTTGGGACTCAAGTTCATGACTGAGGCAAAATAAAAGGAAGCACGACCTTCCCCAGTATCACCTTTTACTTTTCCATTGGAACATTCCAATCCCACATCCCAGCTCCCCAAACCTTGTCATGAGTTTCTAGGCCATCTCAGAATACATTTCAGGGCTGGAACGTGTTTATTACACACAATTCGGAAAACATAGACCATGAACATTGTCCAGAATCTCTTAGCTTAGAAATGATCACATCTACTCTACAGATGATACTCCGATGTGAGCTCTCAATGTCCTCTCCTCATCCCTCCCAGGTGGTGATTTGGGTATCAACACATTAGCCCAGAAGGGGCTTGGGATGTGGACAGTATCCTCAATCAAACACTCTGGAGCAATGCTGACCCCCCAGAGGAAGGAGTCTGACTCTGCACTCACCCAGCACAGGAAGGAGCAACTGTTGGTCCCTGGTAGAGGGTCTGTGACTTGTCCCAGAGGACCCCAAAGTGGCCCCAGGCACAGGACTGTGTTACTAAGTGTCTGTAAGCTGAGGTTCTGGAGCATGTTTCTCAGGGTGGTGAGAGTTCCAGGCTAGCCCAGAGCTCCTCTTGACTCGGAGTCAGCTCTGTGTAGTCACCAAGCTCAGGGATGTCTGCTGCACACTCCCAGGCCCTTGTTATGTCCCAGGATGAGCCTGTACTCAGTGTACAATGCCCCCCCATCAATAAAACCCTCAGTTATGTAATAATGGGAGAATAACCGGATGCAATTAAAGATACAGAAGTGTGAATGACTGATATGGTAGCCACATACCCACAAAAAGTATTGCTATTTATCTCATCCAGCAGCTGCAAGGGCATCTTCCTCTTGGTAGACTATCTGACCAAGACAAACCTATAACAGGCTGGAGGCAGGGTGGTGGCTGTGAGGACACTGGAAAGACAGAGACAGAGTAACAGGCAGGAAATAAAGCAAACTGCAGCTCTAAGATCCACTCCACTCCTCTCCTGTCCCTACTCGACTGGGGATTCGTGGGGAGGACTTGGGGGTTGGGACGAGGGTGGCTGACCAAGCAGACATGATTGTACTTTTCAGTCAGACCCATTATGGTCCCCAGAACGCACGCAGCAGCCAGGCAGATGCAGAGACCCAGGAGCAAGCAGAGGTCCTGGCTCACCACTTACCAACTCCTTGCTGCTCTCTGTCCACACTCAGAGGTGAGACTCCCAACAAGAAAGCAAGGTCAGTAGGACACGCCAGTGTGCTTCCAATCACAGACCACGGGCCAGAGATCCAGAGCTGTTTAAAATGTAATATTTGAAACAATACTGGTATTGGAAACCAAGGATTTCATTCTAAGGCTGGACTTTCTGGCTCTTCCTGGGACATGTAGCTCTTTGAGCCCTATTCTGGTGGACAGCAAGGGGCTGGCATCATGACAGGCTCTTCCTTCAGGACCCACATCTGTTTGTCCCCCATGGGGCTGGAGCTCAATCCCCTGACCTGGAGTATGACCCTGAGCCTGGCCTGGGCCAGTGTGCACCCTCCAGAGAGGGTTGCCTCGCCTCTCCCTTCCTTCCACCCAGTCTAGGCTCAGGAGGCTGGGTTTTGGAGGGAAAGGCAGGTCCAACTCTGGAGGAATCAAGGCTGAGGAAGTGGGAGCAGACCCTGCTGTGACCCTGGGCTGGGGCCCTGATGCTGTGGCTTGGGGTGTCTCTGAGACTGTGGATGAAAGTGCAGGGACACTGAGCTGGTAGCGTCGTGAAGTACCCATGTCATTTGAGGAGGTTTGATAGAGGAACTGCTGACAGGCATGTACAGGAGCAGGGAGACCTCAAAGGGTGTGCAGCCTCTTGGGATGAGCAAATCTGGGGCTCCCTTAACAGTGCATTAGTCCTGAGGGGGTGGGAGGAGAGCGTGGACACCAGACCCAGACCCAGAAAGGACTGTGGTGAACACCCCCAACTGCTGTCACCTGTGGTTGAGGCATGCAGCAGCCAGGGTGGCCCATGGGAAGGAAGCAGAGGCTGATTACCTTAGCATCCCCTCCCCACTCCATGCCCTGCCAGCCAGAGTCCTACCAGCTATATCTGACATGCAACAAAAGGTGAGGACGGCCGTGTCGTGACGCTCTCCGGCCCCTGGCAGAGCGTGCACCAGGCTGGAGAAGAGGTGAGAGCTCCAGGCCCAGCAGACCCGCCTGCTCTTCCTTGTAGCCTCGAAGGCCTATGCCCACAGGACATGCCTACACCAGGCCCTCAGAGTAGTTGGAGCCTGGCACCGCCCCAGCCACTCCCAGAACAGGCTTGGGGTCTGGCACTGACATTTCCCGGCCTCTCTACCTGCTCAGCTGCTCACAGCCACCTGTGCTGTGTGGTCTTCTGTGCCTCAGTGCCCACCTTACACACACCTACACCTGGCAACCCACCCAGCCTGACCTTTTGGCACCTTTCCAGGCTGTTCCCTTCCAGGGCCTTCCTCTATAGAGCAGGCTGTCCTTTTCCTGGAAAGATTGCACAGCCTGGATTTCAGAGAGATCTTAGAGCAGAGCTGCAGGGAGCCCGCAGCCACCAGTGGACAGAGGAGCCACAGGGCTGGCAGACAGCCTGAGGGCACTCCTCTCTGCAGCTCTTCTGGGAAGCCCAAGCTGGATAAGAGGCAGCCACATGCATGGTCTTACTCCTGGGGCTGCAAGTGATCATTTCACCAGCACCTGGGGAAACTGAGTCCATGGGCAGGGCAGGACTTGCAGTGGTCACATGGCCAAAGAATGGTAGAGCCAGAGATCTGTTTGCCTGCCAGCTTGTGCCCTTCTCCCTCCTGGAACACTGAAGGAACAGCAGTGTCAGGAGCCTGCAGCTGAGCCGGGCCACTCAGGAGGCATCTTGTCAGTGAGGCCACCTCCAGGTATTCCTTCCACCCACAGTAGGCTGGACCCCAAGCCCAGTCCCTTGTTCCTCACCCCAGCACTGTGTGGCTGTCCTGCTATCCCTCCCATGTTACAGAGGAGGAAGCCAGTGTCCCCAGCACCAGGACTTGCTGAGCTGAGTCCTGGGCAGAGGAGCCCTGTCTCCAGCATGCCCTGTGTCACAGCTGGCACTGGGACAGTTGTGTTCTGCTGGCTGCCTCTGCTGGCTGCCTTACATGAACTGTGCCACTTGGTATTTGGAGGAGAACTAGCCATGTGGTAATTTGGATGCCTCCTGTTTTGCTTCACACACTCATTTTTTTCATTTAAAGACATATATTTAAAGATTTTAATTGCTACATAATGATTGCATGTATTTATGGGCTGTGGTGTGGCATTTTGGTATATATATACTGTGTGTAGTGATCAGGTTGGGGAGATTGGCAAATCCCTCATCTCTCTCTCACTCTTTCTCTCTCTCTCTCTCTCTCTCTCTCTCTCTCTCTCTCTCTCGGTACTGGGGATCGAACTCACGACCTCATGTTTGCCAAATAGGCACTTATGCCTCTGAGCTAAATTCCCGGCCCAAACAAATCCCTCATCTCAAACATCTGTCATTTCTTTGGGTTGGGCACATTCAAAATCCTCTCCACTAGCTATTTTGAAATACTCAATGAACTGTTGTCTGCCATAGTCACTCTCTTGCACTACAGAACCCACAAAGCTGTTCCTTCTGTCCCTCTGCACCCCTGTATCTGTTAAACACCCTGTCTCCTTCCTCCTCAGTCTTCTCCTTTCCCAGGCCCTAGTAACCACTGTTCTATTCTCTACTCTGATGAGATCCATTTTTCTAGCTCCTATTATAAGCAAGAGGACTTGTCTTCCTGTACTTGACTTCTGTCACTTAACAATGTTGTCCGATTCTATCCATATCACCACTGATAGCAAGGGTTCCATGTTTTCTCAGGGCTGAGCAACATTTTACTCACACACTGGTCTCTGTGGAAGTTTTTCTAATATTTTGCACCTAGGGGTCAGGCAAGCTTGAAGTTGGCCAGTGTTCTTCCTGTCCCCTTCCTGCGATGGCCAAGCGTATTACAGGTTTTGCTGGCCCCATCCGGTCCTACCCAAGGACCTGAGCTCACAAGCATGGCAGTGACATCCCCAAATGGAGGGCAGCCAGCCCTCATCATTAGGGCCGTGTCTTCTCCCTGAGGACTGTCGGGATGAAAGATTGATGAGTGCTCTGTCCTTGCTGTGAATTTTTAATTATGGAAGAAAGGAGACCCCAGATGTTGGCCCAATCAGCACTCTAGAGAGGTTCTTGGGTGTCATCACTGTTAAAATTTCACCCACACTGGCAACAGCTACGAAACCTGCATCCAGGTTTTCTGACCGTCAGTAAAGGCAGGAGAAGGGTAATCAGTGGGAAAGCCCCACCTGGACACTCAGCTTGGAAGGTCTGAGGACACAGGAATGATACCAGGAACCCTTAAGGCCAGAGAAAGTCTCAGCACAGGGACAGCGGTGCCGGAGTCATCCCTGCTGTCAAGCTACAGAGCCTGCCCTTCTGAACTGCAGTTGACCGCACCTCTCACCCCGGATCCTCTTACGGTCCACAAGCTGAGACAGAGCTGAACTCTGAGCTTGGTCCCCAGCTGGAGGCCTTGACCTTAGCCTCATGGGGACCAGGTTTTGGGTCAAGAGCAGGGCCCAGGAAGCCTCTGTCCCAGAAAAGAAGGATGCCTGCGGCATTATCCCGGATGAACTTGGCTGGGCCTAATTTCATGTGCCAGCCAGGAGGGAGAAACTGAGACTTGGGTTTGAATCCATTGTTTACTGGAACAAGTCACTTTGACCTCTCCAGCCTCAGTTTCTCTTCCATAAAAGGTGAATAAAAACAGTTCCTGGAGATGGCTGTGGAAAAGGGAGATGAGAGGATGCATGTGAATCACCGAGCACTGTGCCCAGGATGCGTGCAAAGCACCAAGTACTGTGTCTTGTTCCCAGGCAGTTCTTGATAAACACTCTCTAGCAGGTGAAGAATCAGTCACCAGCTCTGTTCTTAATGGTCTTAGCCATGGGGATCTCCTATAGGCTAGAAACAAAACTCAGAAGGCAAAAGAGAACTCCAAGTACCCAGCAAGAGACTCCTAGGACAGCTAGGAAGAGGTGATCTTGATGTGAGAGTGGCAGTCAGGGGAGGCTTTTGGAAGATGGGCCTGGAAAACACAGCTCTAAGCATTTCCATCCTTTGCAAGCTGAGGGACTCATTTCCTTGGTGGCAGGGCTTCCTCTACACATTGGTCCCCCCTTCTGGGAATCCCGGGTGGCACTGAGGTTCGAGGTTGCACCTGGGTCTTCATGACGTCACTCTTTAACCAACAAACCTTGGCTTTCAGGGGCCCTAAGCTGTCCTTTCTTCAGAAAGAGCCCAGAACTGCTTCAACCCACACGAGTTCCTTTGTCCCGTGTGCTGGTGGTACACGAGGCCACACCATGTGCTTCGAAGAGCCTGCTTCCAGTGAGGGGCTTTGGGTCCTCCTCCCAGTTCTTGTTCTGGTCTTACAAGTTTTCAGGCAAAGTCCAATCTCTCTCTGGCCTGAGTTCACTTGCTGTGGACAGGGGACTTAGATAGAGTGCCCCAGAGTGATGTCTGTGGAGCAATAGTCTTTTCAGAATCTCCTTAAACCACTGACTGTGATTGAAAATATTTGAGAACCGTTTCATGCCTCAGCCCCTGCTTCTCCTTCTGCATATTTCACAAGGCAATAAATACATCAGAGGACTACAGCATAAAAACCAGCTTAGTATAGCTTGAACCAGCCTTCTTTGCACTAACTTGACCTTGAAACATTTTTTTAAATTTTAGAATAAACTAGCTTCCTCAGAACACATTTTGAGGAATGGTGACCTCAAAGTTGTCTCAGGCACTTTCCTGCTCTATCATTCAGAAATAAAAGTCTGAGGTAGAGTTTCCCCTGTGGGCAACTTTTCCAAAATGCCTCTGCTTCTTTTCTGAACAAAATGTGAGGGCTCTCTCTTCCAGTGGTGATGGCAGGCACTGAGTCTGCGTCTACCCCACAGCAATCCTTGCACTGCAATTGCAAGTGTGTCTCCTCTGCAGGGTACCCTACAGTCTTGTGGACTGTGCCCCAGGGCTGGGCCAACTCAAGACCTGAAACACATAGCTGTGTGTTCAATAGATATTCTTGAATATGGGAGCAAAGATGGTCTTGGAATATACTCAAGCAGGATTTCACCTCTAATCTGCAAAGGTCTCCTGATCATACTTGTCCATCAAACTCATCCCTAGTAGAAAGAACGAATGAATGAATGAATGAATGAACTGCAAAATTTGTATAAGAGAATACAGTTCCTAAGTGCATTGAGAAAAAATACATGCTATAAGACAAAGCCCAGCACTGTCTTAACATTTTTCACCCTTCTGGGCTTTTCTGGCTTGGATGTTCAGACTATGCAGTGCCAAGATGACCCTTTCCCCTTCCATGGCTCCAGACTAGAGCTGAAGCAGATGAGAAAATGGGCTTCTCTGTGTAACTTTGCAGAGCTGGCAGCAGCTTTAGTATTTCAAATATCCTTCTGAAATCTGAGTCCAATATGGAATTCTTTTTCGAGTAAGCGATACTGTTGATGCCAGTGTAGCTTCAGTGGCTTGGCCTCCCTGGGGCTTAGAGACAAGGGCATGCCTAGCTTAGCCTCACTGACGTCTTCTGGCTCCAATAAGCCAGCTCCTTTCAGGGGAGGGACAGGCTGTGGGCACTTTAGACACTGGCATAGCTAAGAAATGGATTTTTTTTTCTGATTAAACTCAACAGTGCCACAGGACATTCACTAAGGTGCCACCTTGTCATGGGCTTTGGAGACCTGGGTCTATGTGGAGGGTGATGGAGCAGGGCTGGAGCAGTCTTGTGGCTGAAGGAAAGGTCAGACAGTGTCAGGGCCTTCTTTGAGGGATGGGCTGTACCTGGCATCTGTGGAGCTCCCTGATGGGTGGGCTTCAGATTTCCATATCAGTTTCCCTCCTAGGTCAGGATTTGATGCAGATACTCTTTAGTTTGAGTTACAAAATCCAGCTGATGGCCTCTTGGGAGACTGTGGGGGTGCTGAGGAGAGAGGGCAAGGTCTTAGGTTGTATCTAGAGGGCTTAGGAAAGATGGGTCAGGACAGATCCGGCTGGCATCCATGGGGTGGAAGTGTCGCAGGGATCCTTTGGTGGGGACCCCTTCCCACTGCCTCCCAGTGAGAGTAGCACACTGCAGGAAGTCTCTCTGAGGAGAAAGTCCTCATTTAACGTGAGCACACTGTACATGTAACACCTCCCTCGTGCTTGTGAAACTTTCTCCGTGAGGAAAGGAGGCCTCCACTGATAGGACACTGCTGGTACTGTCTGTTGGGTGGATGTGGCTTCTCTGAAACGAGACCCTTCCTACAAAGACATGTGCCGATGGCAGCCCAACCAGCAGCCAAGGATGGCATCAGCCTGGGCTCCATCTTGCTTTGCCTCTGGAGCAAACTTACATAATGGAAAAAACAGCAGCAAGGCTGGCAACATGTGGTTGAGTCATCAGCTCTAACACACAGAACTGTAATACAGCAACATGGGCAAACAATGGCAGCAATACGGGGGAGAGTGGGGAGGGCAAGCTCACAGCACAGGCCACGGAGTCAACCAGCTTTGTTCGAGCCTAACCCCAGGCCTGTTTGCCGATCTCTCTGAGCCTCATCCTGGTGTTCTTACAGCATGAGTAGTGCACAGTTCCTCTCCGCCTCGCTGGACTGATGTGTGTGGATGTGACCAGCAGATCCTTCCTGCCTGTGACCTGCAAGGTGAGAGCCTGGGTCTGGTTCACAGGATTGTTCCCAGTGGGAAGCATGGGATGGGCACCCTCTAGCTTTCCAGATGTTTACTCAGCACCTGGAAGGGCTGAGCCCCACTAATGCTCTGAGGTGCTGAGCTGAGGTGTGTGACCATGTGTAGTTGACAGGCTGATGGCCATTTAGTAATTGGTCACCCACATAAATGTGGAACTTTATCTAAGACAGGCTCTGTGAAGTAGAGGCTAAGTCGCAGGGCCACTCTGCCTTGGGGAAGGTCACCGGGGAAGTGACTTGAACAGAGACCTGAAGGATAAACAAACTGGGCAGGCAGAGGTGCTTGGTATAGGAGGTGGATCTGGGGACAGGAAGAGTTTTGGCAGATGCGCAGGCCTGGTGGCAAGACCCAAAAGGTAACTCACACAGCCAGAGCAGAGAGCAACAAGTGACACAGCATCAGATGAAGCTGGAGACATGGGTAGAGGCCTGGCACCCAGGGTCTCATGGGCATGGGCATGAGAGGAACAGGAAGCTATTCAAGTGTGTAAGTGGAGAGACAATGGACCTGGCCACTGTGGCATGGAAAGAGATTGCAGGAAATCTCGAGGGGCTGGAGTAGTGTGGTCTGGACTATTGCTGGCCACAGTATAGGCAGCAGCTGGAGTACCCTCCTTCAGGATCTGGCAAATGGCCCCTCTGGTGTGGTCTGTTAGGGCCCATGTCTCGAAGGCTCAACCACAGCCTTGCAGATGGAGGTGGCACCTCCTCCCAGGCCTTGGTGCAAGACAGTGTCATGCAGCAGCAAAAGCAGAGATATTCACCGCTCTAACCCTTGCACTGTACAGTCTAGGGCCCTCTTTCACAGTCTAATCGTATTTGACCCTCACAACAACTACCAGGATGAGAGAAGCTCAAATCTCAACCTCAGCTTTCTGCCCGAGTCCTCTATGAAGCATAGAAACAGTAACCATAACTATTGCGGGAAGTTGATTCTCATTAAAGAAGGTAGTTGCCCTGTCCAGCTCCCAGGATAATGCAATAGTGAATACTGAACCAGGGGAAACACAGGGTGGGCTTTCTGGAGCCTCTGGTCACCACGTTTTCATCAACTGCTCAATGAATAACGTATTTGATGCACTCTTCTGTTTAGGGACACCTTGTTTACTACCTATTAATGATGTATTCCCACAGATCCAGGTCAAAGGTGCTGTGGCTCACACCTGATCAAAGCACTCCCCTGTGCTGGGATGTTCTGCCCTGTGGCACCTTACGGCCTTCCTGCCAGAGCAGTCAAGCAGCACATGAGCACCACATTTGAGGGCCACTTTAAGCAGCTAAATCACTAATGGGCATAAAATCACATATATCCTGGATCCAGGCAACCCACTCAAACCTGTTTACAGTATCAGCAAAGGAGCAAGAAGGCAGAGCCTGGCGGGTTTGACCTGAGCTGAGAACCAGGCCTGGGCCATGTGCTCTGTGCCACATGCCCATGGTGACCATGTTCACCATGAGCACTGACTAGTGTTGGAACAATGCTATCATGTAGACGAGACTGCAGGAATGAACTCTAAAGAGTGAGCACTGCTTACATCAAGGTCCTCTGCAAGCCAAACACTCCTGTTCTGGGGACACACAACCTGCACAGTGCAACCCTGCCACAGCCATCTGGTCCCCAGGCACTCTGCTCCTGGAATGGGACCGTTGTTTCCAGAAGAGCACGATGGGTCAGGCTGTGGGCCCAGGGCACAGGGCTGGGGGTGGAGGCTGAGCAGTGTCACTACCTCCAGGGTCCAGCTCCACAATTTAATGATTGCCTGCTCTGAAAACTTTGCTCTGAAAACTTTTTTCACACTGAATTTCTTAAAAGCTGTTTATTTCCCATTTCATGCTAAGTAAGCAGTACACCTCACAAACTATCTTAATCCCTGGCATAAATTCATGTAAATAAAATATTGCCAAGCAATGTAAAGGCAGAAATACTCTTACAGCCCACGTGGGTATCGATGCTACTTATTGAGGGGGGACTGAGCCTCTCAGCATCTGACTGGACACAGCCAAACTGTGGAGCCAGGGCTCCAGGTGGGGCTAAGAGGGGCCCAAGACAAGCCTCAGTCCTGGGACAGACGCCCAGAGTTGCAGCTCTTTGCCTGTTCTTGGCCTCCGAGTCTCTCACACTCGTGCTTTAATGAGAATTCAGCTTTACGATCTTGGCTGTTTCACATCCCTGTGCTCCAGCTGCCACATCTGTAAAACAGTTCAGGGAAGGTGCTATTTCCATGTATACCACATTCAGAGCTTTATAAAGCACTTTCACATGGAGGCTTGGATCCGCTTTCCTCTGATGGAGCGCAGGTGGTGGAACTGGCTTAATCCAGATGTCAGAGTTCCAGAGAAAGTGGGGGTGGCATGAAGAGGGAGAATATTTTGCCCCACAGTGTCACACAGACTGGCTGAGGAGGTGGGGGTGGGTGGGGGTGGGACCAAGCCTTTGTTTCTCATATCTCAGTGGCACAGCCTTTCCACTCTTTCCTCAGGCAGAGGAAGAATGGTTTCTTCGTTTGAGTTCATCAATTCCAAGCTGGTGATGTGTTTCAAAGCAAGCAAAATGGGACTAAGTCATTATGAGCACAGGCCTGAGGTTACCTGGTTTGCTTGTGTGGCCCAGTAGCATGTCCTAGAGCAAGTTACTACTCTGTGTGCCTCAGTTTCCTCACCTGTAAATCTGCGAAGTGGTGTCTCACTCACAGGGTGTCTCCAGGATTAATGAGTCAATATTTGTAAAGCACTCAGCACTGGGGCTGGCAATGCTATATACATATTTGTTCAAATGAAAACAATCAATTTAGGTATAAATCACAAAAGGATAGCATTTATGGAATTTGTTGTTATTCAAAACTTTGTTTCTTAATTTGGTTGAAACTTCGTATTTATTTGTAATGAACACCACCAGTCTTTAGGAACTTTAGGTAGGAGCAGGGTTGTACTATTACTCTGCATGTGCCTGTTTTTGATCCAAAAAACGAGTGAGGAATCCCGAGGCTCAGAGAGGTGAAGGAAGTGACATGCTCAAGGTCACACAGCAGTCAAGTGGACAGCCAGGACACAAATCCAGCTCCTAGGCCTGTGCAGTTTGTCACTGGGCCACCCTTCCCATATGGGGCACCCTCGCTCTGCTAACGGCGTCAGGTTCCAGGGGGCCTGGACTCTAGGAAAGAAGGTCATCAGAAGGGACTACTGTAGACAGTGGGACAAACTGCTCCCCACTCCCACGCCAGCTGGGCAGAGGGAATGCTCTGCTCCTTTGACAGGCAACACGGGGGGACTTGCAAACTGAGCGAGGGGGAGCAAAAGCATGTCTAAGCCAAATACAGTTGCAAGATTCACCTCACCGAGTAGCATCTGAAAAGTGCTGAAGATTTGGTATGAATTGCTATCACCTCCCAGTTTCGTTTCTCACAGAGGTTTCTGGAGGGTTTTTGCTTAGCCCAAGTAACTGACTACAGAGATAAAATGTTGTCACATATCTGGAAAAGAGAGGGGACTGTGAGCTTGATGTGGTACTGGTCCATGAGGTCCCCAGCCTGGGACAGGAGACTTGGGTTTCAGGCCTGGCTTGGCTGTGATCTTGCTGGACTTGAGGAAAACTTTTCTTTCTCCATGCCCATGAGTGGTGGGCAGAGGCCACAGGCTGCAGGTGACTCTTTGTTGCTGGCCTAGAGAGAATTTTATATTTTATTTAAAAATTCTAATAATTATTTATCTTATTAGTACACGTGTGCCGTTTACATCCATCCCGGGGAGTGATCACATGTATACACCACAGCTCGTTCCTTTTTGAATCCCCTCCCCTTCTCTCCCACACCCCCCCTCCAGTTCCCCTATCCCATTTTTCACACTTGTTGATTTTATTAATCTTAGCTCACATTATGGGCATATAATGTTTACATCTGCTGAGGTTATTAGGTTCCTATACATGGCATATCTTTATGCTGCCTATTTCCCCTTCCTCTCCTCACTCTTTTCCCTTGTTCCTTTGACCACTTGTCTAATGCAAGAGATCCATCTCCTTGTCCCCTTCTATCCATCCTTTATCATTTCCTTTGTTTCTACTTTGCCTCACCAAAATGAGAGAAACCGTACTGTATTTTTGCTTCTGTGTCTGGTTTATTTCAATATTTCAACGTTGTTTTCCAGGTGCATCCATTTTCCTACAAATGTCTCAAATCTGTCATTCTTTGTAGCCAAGCAGTATTTCATCATATACAGATAACGCATTTTCTTTATCCAGTCATCTGTTGATGGGTGCACAGGCTGTTTCCAGGATTTAGCTATTACAAATTGTGCTGCTAGAAACATTGCTATGCATGTATTTTTGTACTATGATGTCTTAAGCTCTTTGAGGAAGATAATAGCAGGATCATATGGAATCTCTAATTTCAGTTCTTTGAGGAATCTCCACATTGATTTCCATAATGGTTGTGTTGGTTTACATTCCCACCAATAATGAAGAAGCGTTCCTTCTTCCCCACAGCCTTGCCAGCATTTGTTATTGTTTGCTTTCTTAATGATAGCCACTCATTCCTGGAGTGAGAGGGAATCTTAAGGTTGTTTTAATTTGTGTATTAGAGAGAATTTTATGTGCTATGAACATCTCATGTGAAAGTACAAACTTCTGGGTTCTCCTCAGAAGAGAGACACCTGGGTCCTGTATCTCAGACTCTCACAAGGTCCATAGCTGAGTGGCCAAGTGTGACCAACCTCAGAGGCCATGGTCTTCCTGCCCAGGGACAGTGAGGCCCAGTGGATCAGCTGCACCTCCGTGGCTGTGGCCCACTCTCCTGGCCTTCTCCTCCCCATGCTGACCAGCACTGCTCTGAGGACACTCTAGTCAAAGCACAGCTGTCTTCCTATGACTTCTGACAGGACCCTCAGAGGCTCTGGCTGAGTCAGAGCTCCTCAAAATGAAGAAGATAAAAAAACAAAGACATGCAGGTCTGGATAGAATCAGTGACCACAGTAATATGGGCCTGGGATTGGGCTCTGCTCAGTCACTTCCCTGTGGTGTGACCTTGGGTAAGTAACTACACCTCTCTGAGCTTCTCTCTCCTTATCTATAAAACAGGAGCACTAACAGGCTAAGCTGAACAGGATCACCAAGATGTGGCCCAGGGAGTTCTTCCCCTCAGGAAATGCAGATTTCATGGCCTTTCACAGATGTCCCAAGCCATTGCTACCCAACCAACTGAACCATCTCTCCAATACCAAACTGAGTCCCAGGATTCTTTCTCTGGGGTCTGAAGGAAACATGTCCATTGGGGTCACTGTGACATAAAGCAAATATAAAGCCCACCCCCTTGGGTGCCTCTCATCACAGGCAAAAGCCCAGCTGTGTAGGTCAAGCCCTTGCTTTCAGCGGACAGCTTGTCCTCTCAAGGAGGAGATGCACATGTGCTCTCTGTACCCTGACACCCTGTCAGTCACCAGGGAGACCAGTGCCGCCAGCATGGCTCCTGGAGCCCAGTTCCTAAAACCCCACTGCAGAAGGGTCGTGACTTCACCTAGAGCCTTTGCCACTGCTAAAATACACTCATTGCCTCTTCCCACAAATGAGCTTTAGGTAGGTGAGGATGGCCTGGTCTACCTGTGACGAGGGCTTTAGACTCAGACTGGAGGTTCGAGTAGGGGTGGGAGCCATAGCGGCACAGCCTCGGCCTCCTCCCATGTTAGGGCCTGGAGTGAGCAAAGAGGAACCTGGGTGTGGTGTAAGGCAGTGCCCTCTGATGCTCACAGAGCCGCAGAGGAGTTCACAGGGGTCAGGTGTCATGGGAGCGAGCATTCCTGGCTTCTGCACAGGAGGTGTTAGAACTGTGGGGCCTGGAAGAATGTTAAGACCTCCACTCAGCTCTGGGTTGTGTGCGCTTCTAATACTCCCATGGCATCCAATTCATAGATGCTGACAACTAGTTCCAGTTCAAAACCCTAGGTGGAACAGTGCCACGCACATCTAATTAAGTGCCTGTCCTCCAAATTGGCTGAGGCCTCCAGTTTAGCATTTACAATTTTGGTGGCTAAGAATATTGCAGATGACACAATTGGGAAGTAGTCTGAAAACTGCTGGCATTCTCCCTTGCCTACCAAGGACATCCTGAAGACACCAGGCAAGAAAGCCTTCTGGCTTGGAGGTATCCTTCATCCTGCCTTGGCCGTGGAGGCCTGAAGCATAGCCTATTCATCTGCCTGCCTCTCTGGTGTTCTGAGAACAGAGGACAGCAGGGACAGCAAGAGGCAGTGGCAGCTGGAGAGGACAGCATGGTGGAAATCCAGCCAGTGCCTCCCAGGTTGCATTGCATGTGACAATGACACAGCATCAGCAGACACCCTTCCATACATCCCTGCTCTACTGGATGGGATGGAACCCTTGCAGTCTCGCCTGTCAATCCCGCCAGTTTTGCATTGACCAGGCCAGGCTGACTCTGCAAATGGTCTCCAGGGTGTGTTTTAATGCATGCTCGCTGGCCTCAGCTCAAAGCAGTTTCTGCAAAAAATGCTGGGAAGGCTGTCATGGCAGTGGCAGCTACAAGAGCTGCTCACAGGCCTTCCTGCTGGGCCCCTCAGTGACATAGGCAGGAACAGAGGACCCTTTGGAGCTGCACAGATGGGTGCCCTGGGATCAAATCCTACAGAAGGGCACAGGGACACATAATGTACTCCTTAGCAGCTGGGTGACTCCTGGGCTCCAAGCTTCTAAGAAAGGGATAAAGCCTTGGGCTGCCAACCCCACTGGAGCCAGGACATATCCTGGTATGATGTACTGTCCTAGTAAACACCACCCTTCCCCCTTGCTGCCCACGAGCAGTCTCTCAGCATTAGTTTCCCAGCTCTCACCGACACAGGGATACACTGTGTCACTCCCCCAAGTACTCCTTGGCCTTGAGTGCCAGGAACCTGCAGGCAGGGAGTAAGGTGACTATGGGGTAGCCTGGGCCACTTCCTAGAGCTGCACAGCCTCTAGTCTTGTTCTGTAGGGATGGACTCATGGCCAAATCACTTCCTGGGCTGCAGAGACTCTAAGCATTAGCTCGCTCAGGCCACAGCCCAGGTCCTGGGCACACCAGGGAACCAGGAAGAACTAGAATTCTAAAATGCAAACCTGGTCCATTGCTCCCTGGTTTAAATTGTCCCAAGAACTTCTACTTCATGCCAACAGATTCACCCTTCCACCTTCAAAACAGTAATAAGGAGCAAAAATGTATGAAACAACAGTTGATTTGCAAAACCCCAGACATCAGACAATAATGGTCCATGAGAATTGAGATAGAGCACAATAGAGAAGTTATTGCCCTTGTCTATTGCCTTCAGCGAGTTTCTGGGCCATGGCCCAAAGATGGGAGCCCAGGTGGGGTCTAGTGGCCTAGTTATTGAGCTGAGAAGTTGGGAGCAGAGAGGGAGGAGGGACAGGAAAAGCAGAAGGTAGGGCAGAGAGAGAGAGAGAGAGAGAGAGAGAGAGAGAGAGAGAGAGAGAGAGAGAGAGAAGAAGAAGAAGAAGAAGAAGAAGAAGAAGAAGAAGAAGAGGAAGGGAGAGAGAGAGAGAGAGAGAGAGATGGCTCTAAACCAGACAAACCCTCAGACTGGTCAGGGCCTCTATGTGATGAAACTCCCACAGGGAAAGAACTGTTTGGAAGGACTAGCAGGAGCGAGGCCTGGTATGCAGTGCAGGCTGGGAATACTGCTGGATGTTACTGGCGAGACCAGAAAACTTCAAGAGTCATGGGACATTTCATCAGTATGGTCATCGCTCAGCATCCATGGGGTTGGTTCCAGATTTCTGCTATAGATGCCCATATTTATGGGTGCTCAGGTTCCTTATACAAAATAGTATGCTATTGGCATGGAACTTAGGTACATCTGCCTTATACTTGAATCATCTTAGGTTATTTAGATTATTAGAATACCTCATACAATACAAATAGTTATTATAACTATGTAAATAATTATATTGTTAATGGAATAGTAACAAGGAAAAACAGACGGTATGTGATTGGTAAGACGCATTTTAAAAAGAAGTGTTTTCAACCTGGCTTGTTGAATCCATGGATGTAGAATTCAGGGGATACAGAGTTGGCTACTCAGCAGAGGCGACTGATTAGCTCCGGACTGAGCATGGCTCTGCTCCTGTCTAACAAATGCTAAAGTATGTCACTGCTAAAAGGATTGAGCTAGAAAAGGATTGAGCTGCTTTCAAGTAGCTTAACTACATCTCAGACAAAGCTCAAGAATATTTATAGGAATGCAAAAATGTCTAGCACCCAACAAAGTAAAATGCAGTGTCTAGCATCCAATAAAAAATTAAGTGGGTAATAAGGGAGAAAAATTACAATCATAGTACAAAAATAAATGAATTAATAAAACCTGGTCCAGAGCCAATACAGATGTTAGAGTTAGTAGATAAAGACATGTAGCAACTATTACAATTACATCCCACACACTCAAAAAGTTAAGTAGAGATATGGAAGATATTTTTTAGTACATTTGCTTTGCTTTTTTGAGGTAAGGTCTTACTATGTAGTTTAGACTATCCTTGAACTCACTGTATAGCCCAAGCTGTCTTTGAATTCATGGGAATCCTCCTGCCACAGCCTCCTGAATGCTCAGATTATAGGCATATAACAGCAGGCACAATTTAGATATTATTTAAAAATACAAATCAAACTTCGAAAACTACAGGATGTGACAAAAAAAAAAGATTCTGAATGATGTCAGTAGAGAATAGACCTTGGAGAAGGAAAGATTAGTGAACTTGAAGACAGCAACAGAAACTACTCACAATAAAGCAGAGAAGAGAGAACAAAAATCTGAAAAGAATATCAAATGAGTTATGGGACAGCTTTATATGGCCTAACTTGAGCAACTGGAGTCCTTGCAGAAGAAGGCAAAGGACAGTTGGTGCAGAAATGAACATCTGAAGAAACTGACTGAAAACTAACTATACACAGACTCATGAAGCTCAAAGTACCATAAGCAAAAGGAATGTGAAAAAAACTACAGTAAGCGTCATAATAATTAATTGCTCAAAGCAAATGATAAAAACAAACTCTTTTTTTAAACACCAAGTACATTTATTATAAAAGAAGAAAGTTATGAAATACCCTCATATCTTTCCTTAAGAAATTAGAAATAAAAGACAGAATAAAACCAAGAACAAATAGAGGAAAATAATAAAGATCAGAAAACACAATCCCTTGTCAAAATGCCAACATCATTTTTCATAAAAATTAACATTTTGAGTCTTACATTTCTGTAGAAGTACAAAAGACTCAGAACAGTCTAAATAACTTTGATAAAGGAACAAAAAACTTCAACCCTCCCCAATCCCACGACTTAACACAAAGTTACACCAACCAACAAAACAGCATTGACAGGAAGTAAATGAACTGCCCTCCAGGGTCCTGACCTCGGGACCCTGGAGGAGAACGAGGAGGGCCCCTCGTGGGGCCCAAGCTGCTCAGGCACTGATCAAGATGCAAATGAACTGCCTTCCGGGGTCCTGACCTCGGGACCCTGGAGGAGAACGAGAAGGGCCACTCGTGGGGCCCAAGCTGCTCAGGCACTGATCAAGATGCAAATGAACTGCCTTCCGGGGTCCTGACCTCAGGAGAACGAGAAGGGCCCCTTACGGGGCCCAGCCCACTGGGCCAGAGGGGCACCAGCGTGCTGGCTTAGAATCAGGGACAAATACACTGCCCCCTACCCCGTCAACAACCTGCTGTTTCAGAGGTCTGGCTAAATTGATAGCAACCAAGGAACATCAACCAACTTTTTGCTAGTATTGTTTAGTAGATCTTACAGGCCTCTGGGCAGCAACCTGAGCATCTCTATGGAAGGTGACAGCAGGCAATGTAGCAAGTACGGGGGATTCTCTTCTGTTTTGTCTTTGAGGCCCAATATGGTTCTCTCTCTTTTGCTTTACTCTGATCATTGTTATTATTATTAATAAAATTAAAAAAACAGCATTGATATCAAGATAAACAAGCCACCAAGGTACCAATACAAAGTCCCAAAATAGATACCCACATAACAGACAACTGATTTCTGGCAAAGATGCAAAAGCAATAAAGTGGAGAAAG